>JANSTT010021460.1:0-44693 GCA_026745375.1 Platyura marginata | reverse complement strand
AAAATGAAAAAAATCAGTTTTGCATGTTAATCTTCGTTCAATTTTTTGGCGATGATGCGCGAATTGATTACGAAGATCGTTATTTGCACACATCCAAAACAATCAGCAATATGCACATCAGCGGGTATTATGGTGTTGACAAACATAGCAACGAATATAATTGATCCAAAGAGAAAAGTGGGTGGTCTAAAGGAATTGTGAAAAGGAATTATGATGGGCGACTATGGAAAATCCAACCACGTGACCAAAATTTTATTGTGCATACATATTGTGTATGTATGAGTTAGAGTTGTTCAGATCCATGCCGTGGCCATCCCTAAATATTATTTATTTAGATAAGACCCATTAAAAGAGGTCCTATAGTCCTTTAAGTCCTATATACTATGTAATAGAATATTTCGATTTGGGTCGGCTTTCTGTGGAACCAATTAATAACTCAAATCGAGGTCTTGGCATATTGCTCACCAAGTACAGATGGTTTTACATTCTCCGATCCTGTAAATAATGCCAACTTCCTAAAAAATCAACAAATCTTTTGATATGACAATTTTCCGGGAAATTTATGAACCACATGTTGCTCTTTCTATGGAGTTCCCTCATTTTTATTTTTTAATCTTCATCCGTTCACCAATAATACTTACTGACAATCAAGTTCGTCGGGATTGTGCAGTTCTAAGTTTTCCAAATATTTTATTCTCTTCTTTAAGGATCTGATAACATACATAAACGACTGACAAATCGACTGGGAGTGACGATAAAATGGCGTCATACCGACAGTCAACTGTCGGTTTTAACAGTCCGTGTACTCTTAGCATTAGAATCATGTGTTTTTTTAAAAAGTTTCCAGTCATTAAACCTACAACGTTAAGAACCACATTAGAAGTGGATTTTCAATTTGACCAAGTGGAAAAATGATACCGTGTAAACGTGGAAAAAGTACTAGATTGCATTTTTATAATTTTTCGTCATTTTAATTTTTATCATATGACAGATACAGTGGAAAAGGGAAATAATAGAAAAATTATTATGTCCGTCTCAAATTTTCACTGATAATTTCCTCCACAAAAGTTTCAAAGACTTTCACTTTTCTTGCGAGTGTTTCCTATAGAATTTGGTTCAACGTTTCATAGTTTTCCACATAGATTTTCATTTTCTAAAACTGTTGGCGCAACAACAAGTTGTTTATGAAGCCTACTGAAGTTTTGATGGTTACTTTCCAGGTCTTGCAGCCGTACAATAGAATCAACATTCATATGTTGATGGTTTCAAAAAATAAAATTCCTTTAAAAAGTGGAATCGGCCAGTAATGCTAGAATCTTAATGGATTTAAGAAGAAAAAATAATAAAAAACAATAGATCAAGTTACAAACAATAGCGTAGGGCAACGAATTTGAATATGAATTCAAAGAAAAACTAAAGAAAAAAAAAATTTAATAACATTACAAGAGATCTACCATTCATTAACTATAACTATACACAGTCCAATAGCCTAGTTCTATATAAATATTAATTAAAATCACAAAGAAATATACACAGACATTTCTAGAAAACTATTTTGGTTCTGACATCTCTGTCACATTGTTTGCATGTAATAATGTATGACTTACTTAAAACTACGAAGAATCACAATAGAATAATAATAATTCTATATTTAATGAAAAAAAAAAAAAACTTAAAACTAAAGAATGGCACACGTTCGATTATTCTTTGGTCGGACCAATTCTTCTTTTGCCAATATATCGGCTTGTTTGTTCAGCCATGTCTGTTTTTGTAGTCGATGCAAAATTATTCGATAGGCACCAATTACATCACTTCTCGGACCACTGTCTATAGCACGACAAAGCAATTCGCTTGTTATGCCCAATTTATGGAGAATTAGTCTCGCTTCAATTTCCATTTGATTCAGATGGGTTAGGTCATTCGTTAATGTTGGTGCCACAATGAAACTTCCCTGTTCCTCGTCAAATTGATTGAATTGATCGTTCAAAAAACGTTGATCAGATTGAACGGTGCCATTTTTTAATTCACCATCAATCGATTTAACGTCACTGCCATTGTTTCGATTGAACATTTTCCCTTTTTCATTCTCTTCCATTGGACCGATTTTCTTTTTCAGCGTGCCACTGAACAGTGATCGTCGATGAGTTTTTGTTACCAATTCTGGTATCACAACCTCATCGTCATTTGGCATATCGATTGGGCATAGAAAATTCTCCGCAAATATACTGCTCGCTCGTTTCGTATTACACTGAATTGGTGCCAAATTGCTCAGTTCAATGTTACGTTCTCGTGCAGCCCGGCGAATGCCACGACTACGTGGAAACCAGTGAGATTTCTTGGCCGGCTTAGGAACTGTATTCTCTAGTGGAAGATTTGGATGATTTACCCATTGACTATCAAGCATTTGATCTATGCTAGGTCGTCTTGATGGTGTATGGACTAAAATACGTTCTAGAAATTGAAAGAAAGAAAAAAAAAAACAATTTGTACAAATCAGTAATAAGTAATTGTCCGACATAGTTACGTATCAGTCTTGTGCAGGGCAAACTTAAATGCGACGGAAGACAAAAGTCTCCTTTGAGCACGGCAGCTCTGAGTGCAGGTACAGTTGGTGCTCTAAATGGCATATTTCCAACAACCATAAAATATAGAAGTACACCTAATGCCCAAACATCTACTGGTCCACCAATATAGTGATCGTCGCTAAATAGTTCTGGTGCGGCATAGGGTGGTGAACCACAAAATGTGTCCAAATGCTGTTGAGATCCTAAAAAATATTTTAATAATTGGTTATTCTGTCTTTACGTATTCTAATGAAAAATGTTGTAATCCAAAAACATAGATCTAACAGGGCATGGTTAGTTCAAAGCGCCCTTATACAGATTAGGGTGTGGTGGTGGAACCAACCTGCAGATTTTGCGAAGAACTGCTAGAAACGACTGATCCTTTACTATGTGACTGCCCAGCCGTATCGGGAAAAGAAACTTGGAAGCCATTTGGCGCACTTGTCGGAAATCCGTGGAATGGTAGACCGAGGGTGGAATGGTAGAATGGGAGGGATGTCTAATGGGTCCATCTATGGAAGCTTAAGGATTTTTTACTCAAACTAACTAACTAACTAGATTCCTCTGAGAAATGCAGGAATAATCTGAAAAATGGAAATGGATTTAGAAATAACTAAGAAACTAAATCATCCTAAAGCCCCCTAACCACATAACATTTTAATCCAAAACTATTTCTAATACGTCAATGAAACTGACAACAGTTGTTATGTTTAGACTTTAGAGTAAGATCCTGGAGTCGATAAACGGACTTCGTTCAAAAAAATAATGAAACTAACAGAGAAGGAAGAGGTGAACAATATGGAGAATTAGTGATGATCATAAATTTATAAGAGAACGGTTGAAAGAAAAGGATCCAACAGGATATCGATGGATTGTCAAGGACTACATAGTAAAAAGCGCGGACAGAGACAGAAATAATAAAATACAATCTATAGTTCCTCCTTGATTTTTATTTGGGAAGAGAGCATTGGTGTAATAATAGGATATTGAAGCATTTGATCAGATTTTTGAATAAGAAATTGTTTTTTTTTTGTAGGAGGATAATATTCCTAAGATCTTAGAGGAACGGGATGATTTACAATTTGTCCATGAAAAAAAAAATAAAATCTCAAATCTACACAAGCCGGAAAAAACTCTGAAGAGTGTAGTCTAAATGAATCAAAAATATTCGCAAACTATCCACTGAATTAATTTAATTTCCAAAAACCATAAATCTTAATCAAATCAATTTCAAGAGAAGCCTTTTACAAAAAAAAAAATGCCCATGGAGCATCTTAATTTAAATGTCTTCATAACAAAATAATATTCAATGTGCTATCACGAACTTTAGGGTGGAGAAGTTATCAATAAATAAATAAATAAAATGAAATGTAAATTAAACGAAACAATTCAACTTCAAATGGACAAATCCTGTCTCAATGTCAATTAGGCCATGTCACACGCTGTTGTCATTGGGCGTCCAAAACAGGTTGTATAGGCAAGACGTACGGGAGATAAAGAATATATCTCTACACAGCTGTTGTCGTTTGTAGAGAATTTTGCATCAAAAACCAAGGAACCAGCAAAACAAGGAATGATAAACTAATTCTCTCACACATGCAAATATACTCACGTAAATATATAAAAGAAACACTGATGCAAGAGGACTAAGTGTGGCATCACTTGACTGTTGTTAAACTGGTTTGCATCGTGCATCACTTGAGCAATGACAACACTGTGTGGCATGGCCTAATAATGTTAATAGATTGTCATATTGTTCTGATGATCTAATAAGCAATATTGATCCACCCTATACATGTACTGTACATGTACTTGTATATGGTCTTTATTATATGTACCTACACTGTTAATATAAATTAGATAAAACGATTTGGTTGAGCAGAGTCAAAATCACCCACAGTTGAACTCAAGATTTTGTAATATTGTAGAATATAATGTAAAATTGGTGTATAAATGAAGGCAACAATTCAATTATATCATGTCTGTTTAGCTTTAAAAATTGGAGGAGGGTGGGCGCAGAGGGGGCTGGGTATTATCGGGGGGTGTTGCGAATGTAAAATTCAAAGTGTGGCTTTGGAATGTATTTGGGTAAAATTGGGTGTGTATGACGGATGGGGTAAAGTGGTTTTTCTGAAAGTATGAGCAGCAACGATCTGCATTGTTGTTCATTTAAAGTTAATTTGTCGTTTCGATGTAGATTAAAGTCATTCAAATTTCATATTAATCCGAACAATAAACAACTCGTTAGTGTGTCAGTTTTCGGGATGGCATTTTAAACGATATTGTCACATCATATATTGTTTGTTATTTTGTATTAAATACTCTGAAATTGAATTAGGCGATAATAAGATTTAATTTTGGAATTAAATTTGGCACATGACAAGAATCTGACGTCAGAGTTAGGGTTCCATAATTGAAAATAAGGATATAAGCATAAGCATTTTCTTGTACATATAATGAAACAAAATTTGATCTAAAGAAATAAAATAAAATCCATTAACTGTCGAGGCTTGTGTTGGCTGTTAAAAAAATCAACTCATTGGGATTAATGTAGTAACTAAACAAATACCGAATAACTGTTCTTCGTTAGATCGAATAAATCACTTTGCCTGTGATCACATTGTAAGGATAACGTAATCGTCTGATAGTGATTAAGGTTAGGCCTGTTATGAACTAGGGATATCCAGGACTGTGTCACTTTTTAACATTTTAAGATAAATAAATGTGTTGGCAAGAGCATACTTTCAACAAAAATTATTCAACATTTTTCCAAGGTTTCCGGACAGGAAATGTAGAGAGGGGGCCCCCATACAAAATTTTAACTGAATTGTTTACTCTTGTGATTTTCACGTTGTATTTCGGTCATTATGTTTCATAATGTTTACAAGCGAATTTTTGCCAGGCTAAGTAAAAATAAGGCTTCCCAAAGTGCTAACAAAATTCTGAATACACCCATACCTCAGTTCATCTATCTTCCATAGAAAGATGATAGTGTGATCAAACAAATCGTCTAGGCTCGCATTGAAAATTAAACTGTTAAAAGAAAAACAGTTACAAAGAGTCGTCCATTTTGGATATCAAAAACGTCATTGAACTTATCATCATGTTACGTGACATAAATGTCATTCGGCTATCGTATCTTGTATCTACCTACATATAGACAGAAGTAGGTATTTCAGTGACAAAAGCAAATAAAATCTTAAGAGAATTTTGTTGATCTTTAACAATTTCTTAAAGACAAATCTGAAAGTTTGTTATTTTAGGTGAAATATTTCTCGTTTTTGGGGAAATATAAACGTTTAAGGTACAGTCACACAGAGCGTGGTCTGCCCGCCGCGATCTGTCATTTTTTGACCACGCGGCAAGGCGTTTTCTTGTAATACACATATATAGGTGTTAATTTTGGTAGAATTGAATAAAATTTTGATTGATAATGTAAGAAAATATCCATTTATTTTTGACATTAGTAATAAAATTGACAAATTTTTCGCGTATTTCGTTTGTTGGTCGACGATTAGTTGGCCTAATAGATGTCGTTGCAAGAATAGGTATTCAGTTTTTGTTGTTATAGTTGTTTATTACGATGATAATTATGCAATCGTGGCAGACCGCTTTCTGTGTGTCGTCTCCAGATCGCTGACGGTCGCAGTCAGATCGCATCGGTCTGCCTGCGGCGGTCAGACCGAGCTCTCTGTGGCAGTACCTTTAGAAGTAAATACCTACCTAAATAATGTACATATATGCAACCGAAATATCCACTTAACCTTTTAAGTACTTTGGGGAGGAGTCGAGACGTCAAAGAAAACACTATATATTTCAGACATCGTTTTAATTCCCCCTCTCCATCCCAAAAACAAAAAAAATATTAATTAAAATAAATATATCGAGAATTCGTGATAAGGAAACAAATATGTATAAATAGAAGTTGTCGTGACATATTTCCATTAAATATAAATTTAGAATATAAAATAGGCATGGAAAATTATGACAAAATTATACGTACCATTAATAAGCTGCGTGCTGAATCCAAAATCTGCTAATTTGATTCTTTCTTCAGTAACCATTAACACATTCTCTGCCTTTATATCTCTGTGAACGAACCCTAAGTTGTGCTGAAATAAAATTTGATTTATAAATGTCATTATTTAGCAATATAATTAATTTATTTTTTATTTTTTTTTATTTTAAATTTTTTATTTTTTTGTTGGCATTATTTAAACTTTTGCAAATATGGATTTAGTTTTTTGTTTTTTTTTGGGAAGAGGGATGAAAATCATTAATGACATGAAAGAAAGTTATGGTACATTCGATTCAATATTCCTCCGGTGCAGCAGTGCACTAAACCGAGAGCGTAACTGTCAAATGGGCGCTTACAATAAAATATGAAAAATTTCTTTTGAAACAAATGTGAATGGAAGGAAGTATGTACGTACAGGTACACTCAATTTATACCGACCGCACCTGCAATAAAATGACAAAAGTTGGAAAATGTGAATGTACCATTAATGTTTTCCGCAGCATACTGTAGGTGGAAGGTGACCAATGAATTGTACGCACTCTGTATGTCATTCCGTGAGTAAACTATTTTTAGCGGTGATTAAGGCTATCCGTAAAATGTCCATTTAATTAGTAACTTGTACTTGTGTACTTGATAGGAGGGCTATTAAAATTAATCGATTATTAACACGCCCATTTAATTCCATTTCAGAACAACTAAATATTAGGTAGGTACCTACATATGTACAATGTACAGTACATATATCTATATAAGCCATTTGATTAAAATCCAATTAAAATGATCGATAATTAACCTACCATATGTTTAACAGCTAATAATAATTGTCTATAAAGTGGTGCAGCATGTGACTCCTTTAATGGGCCACCCTGAGTAATACGATTGTATAGTTCACCACCCCGTATCCATTCGGTGACTAGATGTACACGTCCCAGCGTTTCAACCACCTCAAATAATCTATAAATGAAATGAAAATTTTATGTTTTTTGTTTTTATTTTTATTTTTGATAAATTATTCGTTAGGTATAAATATTATTGTGACTTTATTTTCCTGTTTGCAGTTTCATTTATACTATGTCAATTTGAAATTTATGGTGATCCTTGTGAAATAACCCCAAAAAGTAATATTTTAAGGAAACATCTGCTTCATTAAAATTTACGTACTACTTTTCTATTTATGTATATATAAAATAGAAAGATGTTTTATTATGGTGGAAATGGTGGAAAAAGCCTTAGGACATATCGTCACAAAAATGTTTACTGTTCTGTGTCTGCGTCCATGTTTTTTTTTTTTTATGAAAAAGGAATAGAAATGGAAAATGTTTAATTAATTGAAGTGAGTCTGCAAAAATTCATTTTATGTCTATTCAGTAGATGTATACCAATATCAATAGAACTTTTCATTATTATTTTTATGACATTAAAGATTATACTTTCATCTATTACCTATGCCTATGGGAGCGAATTTTTTCTTTACACTAATATTTTATTCAGCCTAATATGCTCTGAGAATCTCTGAGAAACTCTGTGCAATTCTTAATAATCGCTCAAATATAAATTGTGATTGACGCTGTCGCATAATCTCACCATTTAATTAATTTCGGAATTTCTCAAGGTTTAATGTTGGGCATCAACGCTGTTTCTATTGTCTGTATCAAAAACCTGTTATCTTCTACCAGATTCCTTCATATTTACAGTTATGCTGGGTACCGTACTGTTTCTACAATTATTTCCGATCTGGCTCCAATCCAATATACATAGTTGATTCTGTTTAATTTGCGCAGTTATAGAGTTTGGTCCAGACCTGTCCAAACCTTACTCAAACGAGTAAAATTTACTTGCCGACGTCACACGTTGACCATACATTCAAATCAAATAAGTTATCTTTTACACTACTATGCAAGTATTTTTAAGTTATCATACACGCCATCGCATCCTTCGGTAATTCGGCCGCGAGTTGTTAATGAGAGCAGGTCTATCGTCAAAAATTTATTTAATATACACAGTAAGAAATGAATAATAAATATTTTAAACACTTTTTGCCATATTGGGAGACGTAATTTTTTTCTTTTGTATCGGAAACCACTTCTTAATGCTTCATATGTAGAAAAACAGTAAGCAATCGATTATACAACATCCAAAGACATTTTACTGCTTTTCATAAATCAAAATATGAGGCAATAGATTTTACTGGTAGAAAAAATTTATGTACATTTTTCTTAGTGTAGGCAACACATTCAAATATGTGTAACTGTGTTAGGTTTAAGGCCCATATTAGTTATTTACTCACAATAAATAGTAGATTTTTTTGACATTTATTCTCGCCACATTGTAAATTGAACGAGAACGTGACGAGACTATAGTGCCAGATCTCGCGACGAGGTCTCGACGCATTGTAAACTGAGCTTCACTCAGACACCATTGTGTTTTGGACAGCTCTGGTTTAGACAATTTAGTGTAGTGGCGTTATATGTATTTACAGCTCAGCTTCCTTTACATTATTAGGGGCAAATTCAACAAGTTGATAAGGCACGGCCATTTCGTTACAATTAAAATGGCATATTTGTGCTAGAGAACTGATTTACGCAAAACTGGCGAAAAATAAAGAAAAAACCAATTGTCCCGACCAAATTAATAGATACACATCCCTTGCTAGCTCCATTCACAGTTATATATTTAGGGATGCAAGTAAACAGTTTTGGGGAAAAAAATATTTCAACGGATTCGTAGGATTATCAGCTTTGCATCGAATTTTAATTTAATTCTGGTATTGAACCGTTGATCATTCGAGCGGCCGTCACTTTTGTCCGTCGGTCTTCTAAATTTTTTAAATGCAATTTGTCGTTACGGTTGTACATACATACATACATAAATGTACACGAAACATAAAGAAATTCCATCATCGCGTCGGTTTATTACAACAACAAAAAATGTCCTTGTGTATGTATATTTAGTACGACCTCTTCATTTCGTTGGTTCCATCTATGTGCTTACATTTAAATTTCAGAAAATTTCCATTCCTATTCATCCATTCAAAATATGTTTCGTGTTTTTCGTTTTATATTTGAAAATATTTTTCCTTGATTCAAACATTTTAATTTAGCGGAAGAAGCAAATAAATTACATCAACTTTAAGCTCGGAAATTATTAATTCAATTTGAGAACTCACGTGGAAAATACGAGAACCGTATAGCGTGTACCCTATAGTATCACATTTACCTTCACATCTATATACATAACTTTCAGTTTATTTATTCAAACAAATTTAAAACATTTATTCTAATCTATATTAAAAAAATTTACAAAACAAATATGTCCAAATTGCTAGAATTTCTAAACTTAAAAAAAAAGCAACATAGAGAGAGGCAAAAAAAAAAAAAAAAAAAAAAAAAAAAGGTTAAACTGTGAGATATTTTTGCCCTTTCATGATCCTTAACGTGCCTATATTACACACCCCCTTTCCCAGAATATGGCGGTTGGTAGATAATATATTTTAGGTGAAATATGTATATATATATATATATATATGTATACCGGAAGAGATGTGGGATGAAACACAATTATACTACGACACAATAACCATAAACACCTTAGCTTTATATGTAACTTTATGTATGCATCAGCGTTGATGTTATAGAGAGAGGAGGCTTACCTTAATATATTTGGATGGTGTACACATTCCAATGTGGTTACCTCCCTAGAGAGCATCCGTAACGCACGAGCATCCAATCTTCCCCTATCTACGACTTTTATGGCCACTTTGTCTGCAAATAGGTAAAATAAATTATGAATTGGATATTATTGAAATTAGTAAATTTTCTTAAATAAATTGGTAAATGATTTTGCCTGCCTCTTTCTTCGCTGTCTCTTTCTTTATTTGAAATGAAAATAAATCGATTCGGTGAATTTTGTGTTGTGTATGTGAATGCAAAAGAAATGTTTGCTATTTGAATGCTATAACTACGTTCAAACCAATCCAGCGAGTTTATATTCCACTATTGTATTGTATTGATTAAATTGTGTGGTTGGATAATGCTGTTCTAAATACATACTTAGAGAATATAATATAAAAGAAAATGGGAAATTTAAGAGGAAAGATATTTTTGGGGAAAATTGGAATGTGGCAAAGTGAAACCCTCTCTCTATCTCTCTATATATATACATAAATACAAACATTCCATTCAAGAACATCAGAAAAAATGGCAGAGCTATTTTTATCTTAAAATCTGATGTGATATTAACCATTTTTGGGTTTGTTCTACACAAAAAAAAATCCATCGTTTCCTATGTGATTCAAGAGTTGTATAGAGTATAGGGTGGAAAATCACTCTGAAAAATCGAAATTTTGCATCCATTTTTAATTATTTATCATATTTTTGGAAATCGCTTGCAATTTAACTTAAATTTCAAAATTTTGTTATTGGCCAACCTAAAAACATTTCATGGAGGGAGGATATAGAAATTGTCTGTAGAACAAGAAAAAAGAAAAAAAAAATTAGAATCTAAAGAAAAAAAATCGCTCTGCCATTTCAGCCGTGAAATTAGATGGAATGTTCGTACATGTATACTAAGTAGATAAGTATAAATGGGCCATAAGGCTGTTTTGGCTTAATCAGATATTTTTCTAATGTTAGAAAAAATAAGCATTTACTATTAAATGAAAATGCTACACACCAGTTGTATCCAATCTCCATGTACAAACTTTTTATGAGAGGGGGATACAGCAAAATCATATTTGAATCAACTATAATTGGGGTTCCTTTTTTACTACTTTTCGCCACAAAACGAGAACTTTTACAACAGCATAATAACACACAATCTTTATGAATATATAGGCTAAAACAAAATGTGGAGTAGAGGAGTTCGACGCAACATTTTTCTCCCATGGATTCCCACCAAAACAATAAATAGGAAATGTGGTTATTTGATTTTTGTACACATTTCCTAAGATGAAAAAGATCCGTTTGTTATTCGATCGCTCCCTTTATTTATACGATAACCCAAAAACGCGTTGAGCTAGAGTAGTTAGTTTTTTTTTTAGACGGTTGTCACTTAAACCCATTTATTTCTTATTCCGGCTACAGACAGTCTTACACCTTTTGTACCTGGCGGCAAAACCAATAAAAATATCTCGACAAACGGACTTCGGATTCGTGTTTGTCGTACCAAAATTATCCTAAAACAAAAATTCTCGTAATAAAATACCTGCTATTTCTATCTTGCCGATTAAAGGGTTAAGAGTTAAGAGATTTGAATTAGGCCAGGCACTTGAAATTTTAAATGTGGGCGTTTTAGATATCGATAATGATTCGCGGATGTTTGCAAGCGAGTTTTGGTTATTTTGATGTTGACCCCAACAAATTCTTAATTTTATTTTTTAATTCTAAAATTGTCTCAGTTGACATGAAATATTGCTGGAGGTGATTTGTAAAAAAGTTTATTTTGGAAATTTCTATCACTGGGTTGTATTAAAAACTATTGAAGGACCTTCTTGTGCATTGAAAATAATTAATAAAAGTTAAAGTTTTCTCATATATTTCGAATATATTTTTAAACCTTTTGGGTATAAAATCGGGTTAAATGACGACGATACATTTTCTCACCACTTAATAACGGTTTGGGTTCATTCACGTGGTATACGTCCTTTTGCTATAATCACATTTGCCATAATCTTATTTTTCATATTACCCATCCATTTGCTACACAATCTCATTTGCGATATTATCCATTTACTACATTACCTGTGGTAGCTGGACCCCTGACTCTTCGAGGAAATGAAAAAAGGGATCACGTAACCCTATATAGATATACCATGCATATATATGTTGATGATAAACACAATTAATTTATATGTTTATAAATGTGCATAAACAGCAAACAGAACTACGTTCTTTAGAACTACATAACTATAAATTATATTTTTTTTCTAAATGGAGACTAGAAATTCTTAATAAATCACAAATCTTGTATGTTATTCATAAATTTCTGCTGTTCTTTATGTAGCTGTTAGTTTTTTAGAAATATCTGAGCTATGGCGACTGCTTAACAACATACCACCATGCATGAAGGTAGTATCATGTCGAAAATGTTTGTTGTTGTTTTAATGAACGCTACAAAATATTTTTTTTTGTATTTAATGTTATTGTTATATCGCTGCTGAAGAGGTATAGTAAATATTATGTAAAAATTGTAGTTTTTTTTTTAAAATCCTATCTAAAAGATGAAAAAAATATGTAGGCAATGAAAGTCATTAGCCAGATATTTGCTTGTTGACGTATTTATATAGGAATCCATCGAGCACAAAATGAACATTAAAACTTTATACTTAACTTATCTATATGCTTTATATGTAGGCACTTAACACAAGTACTAGAAAATGTATTCTTAATGGAACTCTTCCCTCAAGCGACTCTTATTAAAATAATAACCCCAAAAATTGAATATAATCACAAGAGATCTTCTTTTTTTTTACGTTTATAATTTAATCTTGTCGTCTTTTCTTCTTGTATTAGTATAAGAAATGACTAAATTTGCATAAATAAATAATCAATTTTCTTACCTCCAATTTTCCTTGAAAATTTCTATTCTTCGTAATACGAAATGTTTTCGTACCATAATTTCTTTCATAAATCGTTTTATTATCCATTAGAACATTAGATATTGCATTGTGTAATAATTGGGTATAGAAGGGAGGTGGACGGTTGAGAGAGAGGAGTGTAGGAGGGAATAGGTATAAAGGGTACTCTACAAATAATATTACGATTATACACGGTTCACCCCAAAGGCAACCATAATTGATTGAACATCCAATTAATGTATTGACGGTTTGTCATCATTCAAAATCGAATGTAATAAATCATGGACATCATTATAGTTTTACTACATGTACATAATTAATATGAAATTAATTTGAACGGCAAGCACAGTATTGCTAGAAAACACACACACACACACACACACACATGTATACATAATTTATAAGTGACGATGCTAATTTATGAATGAATTAGTTTATATGTAGTTAGGCACTCTGTACTTATTCCCCGAAATCAGTTCGAATTAAACATTATGTACAATACGTGTGAATACACCTAATTCTATATTCGATGTTTACTTATATATAGGTATTGTTAATTGATTAGTTTATTGTTTAGGGGTATTTAATTAGAAATCGATACAGTGGCCTGTAAATGTATTTATTAATGAGATTTTTGGAGTGATGTAGAGTAATTATGGCTAATTCATTTTGTAACTTATTTAATTTGAAAATCGTTATGGTCCACATTTACGGTACGTGTAATCAATCATTTTAACCATTTCATTTTGGAATGGAAATTTGCACAATAATAAAAAAAAAAAAAAAATTTTTGGTTAAAGGTTAGTCAATTTTAGTAACATATAGCTTTCACAAAAGTTTTACAAATAAACCTTCCTCCACCTTTAACCTATTCTCCATATCAAATTTATGCAAAATGTCAGATTTTTTTTTTTTTTTTTTTTTTGTTACAAAATAAAATTGTTTTGAGAAGTGCCTAACAGGCATATATAGTCCATCGGTCTATGAAAGAAGAGGAAAATCATCAGAAGAAGAAAAAAAAATGGTAAAATAATACAGTTGAAGTCTTAAAATGGTTTACTTCGGAATTAAATTACAAAAGAGCTAAAGATAAGCTATAAATTCATAGAATATATTACATTTTTGCTAGCTTCGTTCGTATGGCTTCCGTTAATCCTAAAGCGCAAAACTTTTTTTGTAACACAAACGCAAAAATGCCTTTGCAGTATTCAAAACCATATCTTTAGTATTAAGAAAGTTGAAAATTGTGTCACTTTTGAAAAAACCGCCAAAAAACAATCAAGATGTTCGGTGAAAGCCCAATTTTTTCCCATTTTCTTTCATCAGATTGACATAAATTTTATTTTATATAAATTTATTAATTTTGAACACGGTAACCTTAATAAAATTGATTTGTTTTAAAGAAATAGTCCAAAAACTTATATTTTCATAGGAATTAAAGCGGAGTCCAACGGACTCCGTTTTGCGTTTATGTTACAAAAAATTTCAATATACAAAATTGTAGTGAAAAAACAAATTTTTAATTTTTTTTTCCTACATCCTTTAAAACTTAACAAAACTTAACAATACGAAAAAACCTCATGTTGAAAAAGCTTCTCGTTTAAAAGTTATTGGTCTTTTCTTCTTCAGCGGAGTCCAACGGACTCCGTTTTGCGCTTTAGGGTTAAATAAAAAATCAAAAATTTTCTTCAATTGAAATTATTTTGAAGAGTCACCACAATGAAATAAGTCTAAGAGGGCAATAAATATTAATGGGCACAAAAACATTTAATATTAAACGAAGAAAAGGTTTTTTTTAGGGGGAAAATTCGAGGTAAGTAAATAAATAAAGTTTCGATTTGAATCTCAACTCAAACTTCGAAAACATAAACGAATGAAATTAATTTTTGACGCCCAACCAAGTATAATGGATTCGATTTAGTTTTCAATTTTCATTTGAGATCTATAAATCGTCGCTTATAATCTTAGTATTTAAAGTAAAAATTTACCTCTCGTTAATTGATGCACAGCCAATTTGACTCTTGAAAAGTTTCCTCGTCCAATATCGCCGCAAAATCTGTAAAGACCTACCCTCCTCCCAAGTGCCACCTTAAAATAAAAAATAAAACACAATTTATTACATGCAGTATACTTTTTTCCTAAAAAAAATAAAAAAATGTTGTTGATGTGGTAATTGGATTTGCGAATTAAATTTGTTGAAAACAAAAATTAATTGATTTTTATTGCTTTTCTCTGTACGTTGCAATATTTCCGTAATTTCCGAAATCCGTTAATCATTTTATTTTACACACAACAACAACAATAACAAACGAATAGAATGGATCTCAATCCGTTAATGTAATTTTGCATTAGATTGGTTGTATTAATTCAACCGAAATCCATTCAAAATTTAATTTCACTTTGGGTGACAGTGTTGGTAGGATTGATGGCTATTGGGCAATAAATTGCGCCATGCTGACCTGATAATTCATATAGCTGAAGTGGTAGAATTGGCGTTAATGACTTTAAATTACGTTCAATATGGTTTCGATGTGGATATGTTTCTGGTGGATAAATGTGAATTTGTAAAATGATGGGATGGGCTACTGATTATTGAGCCAAAGATTTATACCGATGATTTATGCTTGGCAGATAATTTACTATGCACATCCAATATACATAATGTTATAGTGAATGTACATAGATTAGGAGGAATAATTACACGAATCATGCATGTATTGTATAAACAAAAACGGTAAGTGGAAATAATCTATAAAAAAAACATTGCGATTTATGTATATTAGGGTAGGCCGTAGTAGTATGAAATTAAAAAAGTACATAGTTTTTCAAAATCCACATAGTCAGAAAAATTTCTGGAAGTGTACTGAGTATTTTGTGAAAAATGGAATTTTCCGATCTCTTACCAAAATCTAGCGCAAATTCAAACATCACAAAAGGAGCCTATTTTTGCTAATATTTAGGAAAATAGGTGTAGCTTCCGTCCCTGATTAGCTACAAATCTATGTTATATCTTATTTTAAAGGTAATAATTTGCTCTACAATTTTCTCTAACAAAGTTTTTTTGAAAAAAATATAGATGTTAGTCTATTTTTTTGATGTTTGAATTTGCGCTAGATTTTGGTAAGAGATCGAAAAATTCCATTTTTCACAAAATACTCAGTTCACTTCCAGAAATTTTTCTCACTATGTGGATTTTGATTTCCCGGATCGATCTACCCTAATGTATATAAACAGCATTATTGGTACATGAGTAACTATTTTTATCCTACAGAGGGGTAGAGATTATTATATAGAATAGTCTGTTTTTGTATGAAATACAATTTATAATTGTTGAAGAGCTGCATTGTACAAATTGACCCGGTAAGTTCAATTTAGCCAGCGGCTGCTATTTATAACGCTGTCTCATTACTCAACTCAAGGATTCGTATACTATATTAAAATCTTAAATTTCATCAAAAGTCTTTAAGAATATAAAAACATTACTGTTGGAAAAAATTAAACAGAAAAGAATGGTGCTAGGAGTATGTGGTAAACAAAATTTACGACATAGAAGTTGAATGAGATTCAGAAAGAAAGTAATGAGTTTTATAGATTTTATGGGCGAAATTACAGTAATAAAATTACCATTAATTTATCCTCACAAAGAAAACCCTCTACAACTGTGCCATTAAAAAAAAAAAAATCTTCGGGATGATAATGGAAATTAGCGCTTGGTATAGATGCTATATAGACCTTGGTGTTACGTAAACAAATGTTTTATTAGTTTCCTGATTCTTGAAAAAAAGGCCTATGTATATGTTATTCGAGAGAGCGAGAAAAAAAATCATAATTTCGAATAGAAGGCCTGGGCCTTGGATATTTTGCCGTGAAAAACACATCAAAAAAATTCAGATAAATCACTTTATAAGCGACTGAGTTAGATAAAAGAAATTATTTAACCCTAAAGCGCCAAAAAGAGTCCGTTGGACTCCGCTGAGCAAGAAAAAACCAATAACTTTTAAACGAAAAACTTTTTCAACTGGAGTTTTTTTTTTACTATTTTTAAGTTTTTTAAGTTTTATAGTTTATTCACTCTAGCGTTTATGTAATAAAAAAAAAAACTTGCACTTTAGGGTTAACCAGGCCTTCTATTCGAACAGAAAAGGGAAGACTGTAGTACTAATAGTAGGCATACATTACCAAAATATACTATGATAGATTTATTTAGTCAGATTGTTTTACGCGATATGTTTATTGCTTCAATAGATATTAAATATAAAATATGTATTGATATTTAGAGCCATTGTATACTAATACTACATGTAAATAACTGTATGCCGTATACATGTAGAAGTTTTATGTTTATTAGAGATCATATAATAATACTAGTAGCGTGCAAATGTATTTCCATTTATCATCAAAATGGTTTATTAAAATAAAAAAAATTAAGGACTCAAAGGACTTATATTATAAATATAATATCTCTTAATGGATCTCTAATATGGTGTTTCCGAAGTTAGAATCAAAACATAATAATTGTATTAAGAAAGGGGATCTTTCGCATATCTGCACGTTTTTCTTTACCCAAAGTCCACAGCAAAAGGATAACTGAATCACATCCTCTTTCGAAAAGAGATATACATTAATCAAAATTACGATGTACATGGGGCATCATGATGGTATATAAATGTATCTATCTTGATTATTCTGACATTTTGATTCGATTTTATTTCCTTCACATCCAAACATTTTATAATATTTGTTTCCATCATTTTTACCCTCGACCGAACATTTGGTCAGTCAGTCCCCATTCCTCAACCCCCTCCAAATAGATGGGATGTTTAACGATAGCGTGAGCTAGCTACATTATATTGATTAAAGGTAAAGGTAAAGTCAATTTGTTTTAATTTATTTTTATCGGATATTTAGGTGTTTGCGAACTACAAATAATTTCCAAGAAAACTGCCCCGAGGTTAAAATGAAAAATTACCTGTTTGAAGTATTTTCTTTTTATACTTACTATTATGTGGGTTAGAAAAGTAAATTGCATGTTCTTAATTGATAATCGGCTTAATCGGAAGTAAGGTGTGCGATGCTAGTCCCAATTAATTTTCTATTTATGTAGCACGCATCTGATAATGTAGTAAAACTAATAGATATCGAGGTTACGCTGTTACCGCTACATAGATACAAAACATAAAAAAACATATGATATGAGCAATCTAAACTGTTTCCCCCAATTCTGGCAATTCGAATTTCACATGTATTTCCACCCACAAATTTACTATAGAATGCCTAAAAACGACATAAATTCTGATCAAAAAACTTAAATTTTACTTTGAAACATTGTAAATAAATAAATACTTATCGACCAGATAGGCCTTTACAACTATATATCATTGGATTTGTACAAGCCTCAGCTTTGATTTGAGTATAGTCTCGGGGCTACATTTAAATCCCCCGATTTTAAAAAAAATATTTTACTGACATGGTGTTTTGGGGAATTAGTTTTCTATGAAAATGTCTCAACATATCGATGGATGGTCGGCCAAATATTTTTTCTAATAGATATTTGAGGCAGCTAACTGGACAATGGTCCTGTAGTTTAGGAGATGTGAATTTTTTTATTTATTTATTATTTATTAACCAACAGGCTATACGCCTCACTGGCTTCATTAAACAATAGTTTTAAAGAACTTTCTTCAAAAATCTAAGAGAAGAGAAAATTGTGAAAATTTGAACCAAAATTTTTTTTTTCATGAATTCCATAGAATTAATCTTAAAATTATTTAACTAATTTGATCAATTTTAGTGGCCCATTTTTAAAATTAATAAACAAAAGGTGTGTTCAACTCATAACATTTTTCCAAAATTAGGTACATCGTGAAACTATCGGAGTGGGAATGATATGATGTAGTCCTAATGGAATAAACAAAAAAAAAACCGACATGATAATTATACGACACTCATTTGGGAAATCAACATAATGATGAAATAGCTGAATTTTATTTGTATGTATAATATTCGGTTTAATTACCAAAAACAATACTAATGAAAAGGAATGGAGTGTCAATTTCTCTTCCACCCTCATAATAAATTAACATTTATCGATAAAATGTAACGCTTAATTGTCAAAAACTTCCAAGAAATGACTATCAATTAATATCTATGACTTGAATTTCTTACAAAATCACATTACCGAAAGATCGACAGGTAACAACATTATCTAAGAAAAGAAAAAAAAAAGAAGAAAAATCACTCTACACCTAAATAAAATCAAAGAAAATACACCCTAAAAATGTTCCCTTAAAAGAAAAACCTATTCAAAATACCTGCAACACAAATTCAAGCAAAAATAAATGTCGAGAAGGTCTTTCGGTTCCGTATAGAAACACATTAACTTAATAGCACATAGGTACTCGATATTTTATGTTGCCCATTGTACAACATAAATTCGAAACTTTTAGAATAAAATAAATTTCGATATTTTCTTCAAGTTAAAGGGTTAACTCTAACAATATGTATATATAGGTATATATAGTAGAAACGAAGAACCTAAACTTTTATTTTACTTTGAATTGCTTTTTATATATATGGAACGTTATCTATACGCGGCCGGATTAAGAAAGGAAATTTATCCACATATTTGAAATTTATATGTAAAACCAGTGACTCTCCAATGACCTATCTATCTATGAAAAATAAATCCCTAAATATGAAGAATTTTTCCAAGGGATTTTAATGTGTGTAAAACAATTTCTTGGGGATTTTCCTTTTGAAAAACAAAAAAAAAAAAGAAGAAAAACAAAAAAAAGTCACCTGAAATGTTCATGCTATTCAAGTTCATCCGTTTTTCTTTTTTTCTTTTTTTTTAGTATGAAAAGCGAGTTTTCTTTTTTATTTTCGTTCTGCACTTAAAATGAAAAGCAAATAAATTTCCCGAAAATATGAAAATAATATAAAAGAAAAGTTTATCCGGGAAAAATGGGAATATATGAATACAGGAAATTATGAAATAAAATTGCCATTACCTTATGCTTATACATATGTATGTATGTACCACATATACATATACAAATGGATGGGCATTATAAAACATTTTTGTGACACACTCATTATATATGGATTAATTAATCTTGAGCTATACATACGTTTCGTTGACTAAACATGAAGCATGCAAAATAATTGTATGGGGGAGGGGGGTCAGAGTTAAATTAAAAAAAAAAAATGTTAATTTATTCATAAGAAATAAATCCGAAACAAAAGCAAGATAAATTGGGGTTTTTCTTTTAAAAACAACGATGATGAATTTCCGGATTTTACAGTGATACAAATTTGAAAAGGTAAGGTAAGTTAAAAGATTTATTATTTATTAATCTTAAAATAATTTAGTTTTTATTAATTTACCAGTGACATTACTTAGATATAAATTCGGAAATGTAACATGGATGCCAGCTTACCGTTAACGTGTGTTGGTAACCGTTAGAAAAATTACTTTTACAACTAAATTCAATGACAATTCCTCGAGCATAACTGAAATACGTAAATTAAAAATTAACAAGAAAATACGCAAAGTTTCCTAATACCGGTGGAACTAGCTAGCCCCTCCAGTACGAACAACAATGAACTACTATAAACAATTACAAAAAGGTATGCACCTAAAATGCTCCAATACAAAGAAAAAAGTTTTGCAACCACCATAATTATTAAAAAAAGAAAAAAAAGCTCACTTAATTGATTTTCCTTTTTAAACTTTTCAAAGTCAATTTACAAAGAAATTTCTTATGGCTAAATGACCATAAGTATCGCCTGACTGGGGTAGGCTAACCTAACTCACAACCCACCACCCCCACTTCAATCTAAGCTCGTAAAGTTAGAAATTGTTAAGGAAATGAAAAATCGACACAACATTTTGTTTTCGAAACTTGGCATTTTCACCACGTACGTCTTATACCGAAGTAAAGAGAAATAAAATGTATCTTAAGGCGGTATTTTCTCTCTCATAAATATTTTTGTAAATTTCACACAACCCACACCATAAATTTAAAATTTCGCAACATACCTCTAAATATTTTGTAAACTGGTAAATATACAACAAATTCGCTCGTACATACATATGTATATACATATGTATATACATTTATAATATACCCAAGGTACGTTTATACTTCCATATAAATACGAAAATTATATATTTAACAAAATTCACTTCACCTAGTTACAACGTTGCTACCCAAGCAAGATATTACTTCTAATAAAACGTAATCGCACACGACATAATTCCATTAACCAGAAGTTGCTACCGGCTAAAAGCACTTTCATGGGAAATCCATTAGACACACAATATACGAAAACTTGTTTCATAAAATCATATTTGAAGTGTTATTAACTTACGAGGCGTCTCTCTCATTTTGGCAATAAACATTTCATCCTGGATTTAGGATCAATGTTTTTGTTGAATATCTTAACGTTGCACTTAAGCAAAACGATACAATGTAGGTATTTGTATATTGTCGGCATATCGGCATAGAAAGCAAACCACGTATCAACCACTTTTTCTCAAATCTATATTTTAATCGATATCGATCGTGAAAACGGATGATACACATCGATATCGATTAAAATATAGATTTGAGAAAAAGTGGTTGATACGTTTGGTTTGCTTTCTAGGTCGACGATATAAGGAATACATTGACTAGGTGGTATGTTGGGCGTCAGATGTGAGGATAAGATTTTTTATGTACATAGAAGTTTTTTTTTATTACATTTAAAAGTTCTTAGAATATTCCATATATAAAATAGAGCGATTTCGAATAACAATTTAATTTCATCCACAATTACCAACAAAATCAGTATGTTAGAAGGTGTATTCCAATTCTAGCGATATATATTATTCATATTAATGTCCACATTAGAGCCATGCTTTTTATAAGAATGTTTTCAGTATAGAAAAGCTTAAATCTAACAATAAAACAAAAAAAAAACTCTTACCTCTTGCGCACATCTCGGATCTGATTGGAGGGCCTGTGTGAGACGTTGATATGGTGGTGTTGAAGGAGAGGGTAGTAATCTTGGGCTATCACCCTCCACGACGAACGAAATAATGTTGTCCGGTTTATTTTGGCTTTTGCTGATAATTTTTCCAAATATGTCCTTGACGCATAGCAATTGAGAAGCGTTTCGAACTTTTTTTTGTTGTATTTATCTGAGATTAAGCGGTGTGCCTAAAAAAAAATTGTTCATAATTAGGATAATGGTTTGGCTGGTGCTCAATCAAATAATGTAAGACTTTTGCTTAAAATTAATATTTTTGTGTCTTTTTATTGTGAATTTTTCTTCATTTTTTTTTTAATTTTCTAAAAAAAAAATGGCAGAGATTTTCTTATTTATTGTTAATTTTTTATTAAATTTTATACCATGACTGGGAGATTAATTAATTTTACACCGGAGATTACATTTATAAATAGCTGGAACAAGGCACGGAGGGATTATAATTGCCCTTATTTGACAATTTTTAATTATTAACCATTTAAGAAAGAAGAAAATTAATATTTTGGCAGAGCGCTATAAAAAATATCCCATCATTACACCAGTAAGTCGTTTAGATCTAGATTTAGATTTAATTAAAAAAAATTACTTTTTTTTCTCAGTGTAATGAATGATGATTGAACTATAGAGCTATACTAGAGTTTAGCAAAGCTGCTCAACCAGATATATATAGCAATTATTTAGCCATTTATCTCTAACTATAAATAAACAAATTGTTGTTTTTGTAAACTATTTATAATACATATCTGAATATTTCCGAGCTTTTACTTCTACTTATGTGATGTGCATATATATACACGTGATATTTATAAGAGAAAAAAAAATAATTTCAACAGTAGCTTTTTGTTACCGAAAAGACAATACCAAGACAACAATAAGCTGTTTGGAGTGCCTATACACAGAACTTTATCCCAAAGGGTTATTATATGTGTAGTATTTTACCATATAAAACTCTGCATACATATATACGTACATATATACATCATTCGTATACGTAATATCCACATATATGATAAACTAAAACAAAAGCTAAAAGTGAACTCGTTGAATGAACAAAATGCCTAACTTTATAAACCCTCATTCCTATATGTACATTGTACATATTTCACTACACATTATATATAATAGTAGATGATACCTCTATTTATCTACATATCTACATAAAACGTATTTACTTATACGTATTACGTAAACTTCCGACATTTTGTGTAAATATTGTTTTTATTTTTAATTAAGATTAACTTTAATCTGTATGGAAATAGATTCAAACTACAAAGCTTTAAATCCGCTATTAAACGACACTCAGATTATTATTAAAGTGTTAACCGTAACGCGTATCGTTTACTTATAAATGTTGCAGATTAGGTTTTTTTGGTTTGCCTTTGCGCGTTTAAAAGCTTAAAAAGTTTAGGTTTTTAATTAATCCGTTAATTGTTATAGGCCGGAAGAAATCTGAAAAATATTTGGTCATACATATTACCTACATACTACACAAATATAAGGATTTAAGGATGCTAGTAAATCCAAATATTATCTTCTCGGGTTTGTTTGTCTCTATCGTGTACTGTGTGTAGGCTAGAAAAATAAATTTAGGTTGATCCAATGAAAATTGCTTTAAAACTGTCGTCGATCATAGCAATCACTAAATATAGTGTGCGGCAGTTAACAAACGAAAAAATCAAGAACCGCGTAATACTGAGTTTGGGTAAGTCGAGGTATTACTGTACCATTTTCTACAAAAACAATTCAATGTCAATATATAGCGAAATAGTTTCATCTTTCAAATTAACTTTCATACAGAATCGATTTTTAAAAGCTTCGTTTGAACCTTAAAGAGATAAAGAAATATGTGAAGCTTTAATATTATGATCGATATTAATGCATAAAAATCATTTAATGATGATGTTGAACTTATGGTGATAAATTCGTATTATCAATAAATATTCATATAATAGCAGTCACGAATCCTGCTGAAATGTAACGGAAGGAGTTTTCTCATATACATATAAAGTTAATGGAAAAATTGAACTAAAAAATTCCCACTTATTTGAATTAACTTAAGTTGAAATAGGATAATTTTATTGTCTCAGGTTTCTTCATTCCTCTGTCAGAGACAAATCTATTTCAGTGTGGACGGATAGGAAAAAAAACCTGTAGCTTTTGAAACAAGAATCTGGAAAATTTGAAATATGGACTAGGGAAAGCAGCTGACCACTATTTATGGAAGAATCCGGTACACATTTTAAGTTATCAAAAAAAAGTAACTTTCTGTAACTGTTAAAATAATCAAAAATAAAATAATTTTTTTTTGTTATTTCCCATTATTTTTAAACGTTTCTAATATGCTATGGTTATTCTTCTGCTGGGTTCTGTAAATTTATATAAAATCATCTTTAAGAAAACAAACCCGAATAAAGAATCAAAAATAAATACTATGTCCCAAAAAAAAAAATCTTTCCATAAATTTGAACTACGTGACAAGAAACATGAACATATTGTTTTAAATTCACATTCCATTCCAACCCAGTCAATGTTCCATATAAGTTCTAAGCGACAACAATAAATAAAGCAAAATATGTTGTCTGTAATGTACCTAGAACAGAGTCGGTCTTAAAACTATATTTTATAGACAATTATCGATTATTGAATAAATAACCCATAATAAAAAAAAAAATTAATAAATAAACCATGACCCACTTTGTTAGTTTAAAATTTATCTAGTGATTTTGCGACATTTGTAACGTGTTTCTCAGCAAATAAAAATTATTTCGGCCAAATCTAGAATCAAAAATATTGACAAAATGTAAATTTAAAGCTTAAAAAGTTCTTTTCCAAAACGGTCCTGGAAATATTTTGGTTATAATCTGGCAATAAAATGTGAATATGTATTATAAAAAAAAACATCAATAATTTAGTGCCTAGTACAGCAAGTAGGACACACACACAACCCTTAATTCTATCAATAAATTTTCGCAAATAATATTTTAAGTTGACTATATGGAAATACTTAAAGGAAATTCTGTGCCAAAAAGGAACTATAAAATGTGGATTTTAAGATAGGAACAGGTGGGTAGGAGTAGCGAAGTCTATAAAAGTGTAAGAACATAATTCATAAATATTATAGTTAATAATTGTTTAGTGAGGAAAATGTAAGTATAAGGACATTAAGGACATTTTTTTATTCACTGAAATGAGTGATTTTTTTTCTTTAAATTGTATAATTAAATTTTCTGACACTACAGCAGTCGTATTAAATTTTATGTGCCATAAGAATCCTTTAACAAAAAAAAACAAAAATAAATACAAACAAATCCTTTACATCATTAAAAGGAGTTGAGAACTGGTGGAAAATGACTTTATTACATTATACGCCTTAGAAAGTTAAGAACGATCGACGATTCTTTTAAAATATGTAAATAGTAGAACATTTAAGAACAATTTGTAGTATGTAAGGACTTTTGTGGAATTTAAAGGTAGTAATTATCTGTATTGGCATGTTGACCAAGAGGCCGAATACAACTGTCATAGTGTTGCAAATATTGCATAACAAAATTTCAATGTTCCGCATAGTTTCTTTCTATAATCGCCCGAGCATTTTTTCAATCATCCGTCGATTTAGGCCGGTCGTCCACTGCATGCGTTTTCATACGAATTGCGTTGATCAGAAATGTGACGAATATATGTGAATGATCCAGGGTCAAAAATAATTTATGTCGCGCTAAAAATCTAAAAACTGGTATTTAAGGTAATATGATATCGCTGAAGCCGGGAAAAATAATAGTTTTCATGTTAGGTGTCGCCCCTAGCTTTTAAGGGATGTCGAAGGTAAATGTCGAATATATTCGACACTTGAATAACGGTCGCCAAGAGTAGCCGCACTATGTTTCGATAATTTTTTCTTCACAAAACGTTTATTTACACATGTATCATTACTCACCGATTTTATCAATATTGCCTGATCACTCAAAATATTATTTTTTTTCTGCTAAAATTGTTTGTTTTCACAGACGTGGTACTTGCTTCTTGATTGCTCGATTGAAACTGACAAAACAAATCGAACACCTACTATCAACACAAATATATAGAGCCGAAGTGTCTTTGTTAAAAATAACAGTTAATTATAGGCCTTCAAAAATGCATACATGCAATGTCGAATATATTCGACAAAAACACGGAAAGGGTTAAGCATTGTCCACTGTATGCGACACAATTTGTGCGTTTTCGTCCGTTGCCATCACAACTGCGAACTATCCTATTTTGATAGGATTTTTCGTCCGAATTCATCTGAATTTTGACATAATTGTTCAATAAATGTTAGATTCAAACGAATTGTGTTTTGTTATTTTACGACTACGAAGAATTGTGTTATTATTTTAATTTTTTAGTAAAAAAAATAGTGAACATTGTAAAATTAATTAATTCAAACGCAATTCGTACGAAAATGGACGAGCGGCCTTATGGTGGAAATTGTTACCCCTTTTTAACCACTTTAATCTTAATGTACAAATTTATTTTGAATTTTTTGTCAAAAAATGATCGAATTTAATTCGGTCGTCTGTGTCCCACTCGAGCGCGTGCAAAATTGCCAGTAAATAAAGCGCTCGTGTCTGACGAACATTTAAGTGGTGAATGGGATAACGATAAATTGTAAAATCAAATTAAATTTGTCCACTTAATTCAGTTTATTTTCTGAATCATTAAAAAACAAAAACTGTACATAGTCAATTAAAAAAAAATTTCCGAATTTCCGACATTATGTTCGTATTTTCCTATTTCAAATAATCTACAAACAAATAGAGTAATTATACTCAGAAAACATTTAATTAATTAAATTTACGGCCGGCACAAGTTCGTGCCAAATTGTTTCACCGATGTCCAACAAAACTCCAACGCTCTATGATCTGATTCATTTGCATACAATTATAACATTTATATAATGTAGCTACGATGATGATAATGGCTATGCAAATTTTTGTTGCGCAAGTAATTTTTTTGTTTTAAAAATAAAATTACTAATCGCTATTTACATTCGTATGTCGTGTTCGCATCAAAAACGGATGCCAGCTGTAATCAGAGTTCTATATAAACTGAAATTGCAATGAAAACATCATGGGATAGTGTTTTTTTTTTGACATTTGCTTGTAAAATTTGATTAACATATGTTGAGCGAATGTTGGCGTTTTCTAAATCCCGTTGACAAACATTTCAATTACTCTAAACAAAAAAAAACAAAAAATTGAAAATATGAAAAACAAATTATTTGTAATAGAAATTTTTTTTTAAATAATATTCGTCTTTCTTAAAAAAATATGACATTTGATAGAAAATAGATAAATCTGTCCGTCAATTTTAATCGATTTAATGATTGACGTAAGTAGCAAACGACAACAAATTTTAATCTCACATCTCACATAGGATCATAAGTTAGTTCCGTTAGCCGTATGACACTTCTTGGTAATCTACAGAAATGTTGTTAAGTCTTGGGACGATTCTGCTATAAGTGTTGGAAATATCTCAAGAAACTAAGTACTAAATACAGCTTTTTCAACTCTAACACAATTTCCACAGGGTAGGTCATCTTTTATGCTTGTATTTAAAGATATCTAGGCTCTGTTCAGACTCCCAAAACCAATCTTCCTATAGTCTTTTTATTATATAACCGAAGAGGGCAAAGTGTCTTGTACTCTTGTTATTTGTTAAGTCGATGCCAGACTATCCTAACTTATGGTCGGCGCCTTTTCGTTATGCAATGTACAAATGACCAAATACTGTCAGTTCAATTTTATTAAAATTGGACGACTACGCTGGACAGGTCATGTCAACAGCATGGACGAAAGGGAGATACCCCTTAAATTAATGAAAACCATACCTGAGAAGATGGTAAGACGATGTGAACAGAGATGCACGGACTCTCGCCATAATAATAACTGCATGTTTAGACGGAACCATATATGAAAGAGGACTTTGGATGACGCCAAAACCTACAATGGGTTGTAGTGCGGAAAAGAGAAAGAGTTACTAAATTGGAAGAAATTAAAGCCTAAAAATATAGAATAAGAAAAGTAGATTAAATCGCATTATGTCAGCTACGAGCTACCATTCCTGAATATTATCATCCTCTTTGATGTTTCCAGATGAAAAAAAAAAAACCAAAAGGAATTTATAATCATCAACGTTAAACTCATTAGCGTATTATGGGTTTTTTTTGTTTTATATATCTTACATTGTTACATTTTGTTCTGCTATGCTAACTCCAGCTGTCTTCTTTTGTTTCACTTATTGAGTCCTTATTTAATGGATAAACGTAACTTAATATCTCCTATTCAATTATCTTCTATAACATAATACAATGAAACAGAAAACATTTTGCTTTATATTTAATCGTGGGAAAAGCAAAATATTTCTGATTAGTCTTTTTAAAGTACTCTTAACGAGACATAAATCTGCTGTTCAATTTTCATACTGAATTTCGTCGAAAATTCTGCTGAATATACGGACATTTTCTATTCGAAACGCTTTACAAAAACGGAGTTATAAATGTATTCATTCGTGTTCATGTTCATTTGTTCATTTAAAAGCATATTCTGGATATTTTAATTAGTCGCAGATATTATAACACTGAGAAATTAATAAAAGTTAAATTACAAATTAACATTGTTACACAGCTCTTTCTTAGAGAAATCTTAAATTATGACAATTTCTGAAAATATTGGCTAAGAAGTTTGTACAATTGTACATAATTGCGTTTTATATATATATATATATATATATATATATATACATATATAAGAAGATATTGGAGCGGGAGAGTTCAAGTCCCACTGGGGGTAAAACATGAAAAATGTTTTTCTCTGGTATGTTAAATTGAATCTGAGGCCGGGTGGTTGAATTGCACTTAAAAACAGTCTAAAAATGGAATTATCTCAAAAAAATAGCATTGCTTAAATGGCGGTGAAATAGCGAGCATTTGTAAGGTTTCTGTAAAAAGAACATTTCAAGTGCTACATTTTCCAACAAAAAAAGAGATCATCAGATCAATTGAGATAAATGTAACTAGAGTACTATACAATAGGTCTAAGTAAAGGCCGCAGTGTAGGTGATTCATAAAAAAATCACACTCCTATCAAAATCTATCAATCAAGACATTGGTAGGAGCAAAAGTGGTATGACCTTCGAACGGAGACTCAAGAAGTCTATTAGATCCTTTGACTGATTCCCATCTGCTCAGAGAAATCTTTTAGTGTGCGCAAGCTGGAGTCACAGGTAGTCTGAGTCACCACGGTACCGATTTTTTTGAACCCTTTTTAGAAACCTTGAATGTCCAGTGATTACACCTACAATCAATCCTATTCAGGTCCAGTAGGAGTATAGAATTTTTCTTCGATGATTCCTCTGCCCCCTTCCCAGGAATAGTTTAGCCCTCAAACAAATCACGATCCTATTGCATACTATTTTATAAGAGTACGTCCAATTCCAGATCTAAGAATGAATATTTATTTATTCATATATTTACTAGAATAACTTCAGAATGTTTACTCAACCTATTATTTTACCATATTTATATGGATCCATGTCTATTTTTAACGTAAATATCTATTTCAAGACAATTCATTATTTAATATTTTTTTCCTCTATAAAAAAAACTATAATCGCCAATCAACATATTTTTCCAACATAACTTAGCAACCATACTGACGAGAAAATAGTAGTAATGATATGTTACACTTGACTAAATATTTTTTCTATTAAATTTCCAATTTCGGTTACACGTTACAACCAGCCCCCACTTCTCCTCCCCCCAAAAAAAAAATTGAAAATTTCTGTATAAATGCAACACACAGTGGTTTTACACAAATATTTACTCAGGAAACGTCGATATTTCGGGGAAAAAAAAATTACAAAGGAAAACGATAACTATACCATCAGTATGTTTATACAGTTGTGTTCGGTAAAATAGGTAAAAGGCATATTTTGTATGAAAAAGGTCGAAATTCAGTAATTTCTCCTAGTTATTAAGATTGATATCTGAGAAATCTATGAATGCAGATATTCATTATTTTTAAACGCTAATATTATCTAAAATTATAAAAGGGAAACAAGAACAGCTGCAGGATTTAAGGATACACTGTTCTGCAAAATAATAGGTACGGAAAATTCAAATGCCCAATTAAAACTAACTAACAACTAGGTAAGGTTAGGTTAGGTTGGGGGGGCTGTAGGGCTGTTGACCCTTCATCACTGAGACCTAAAAGATCTATTGTAAATGCCCCTACTAATATTAAAATGTCCTCTATTAGCGAGGTGCTGTTAATGAAGTATAGCACCCGAGAGGGGCTGTTCTGTCTGATGTCGTTTGGAGTCAGAATGTAGCCAAGGCCGGACAATCGCAGAGTATGTGTTCCGCTGTTTCTTCTTTTTTTCGAGACAGAAGCGGCATGAATGGTCAGGTGTTCTGCCAATTTTGTGGAGATGATATCTTAATTGACAGTGACCTGTAAATAGTTCAGTGTAAATTCTGAGGCTGCTTTTATGAAGCCTAAGCAGCTTGTCAGCTCTTTGTTGTGAATGCGAATTTATGAATTTCTTCGCGTGTTGTTTCTCATTGGGACTGCTTTTCGCCCTCTTCCCAGTCCATTGATGCCCTTCTGATTGTTCCTTTGGAAACTAACAACTAGGAGAAATTACTGAATTTTAACTTTTTCATACAAAATATGCCTTTTTCCCTATTTTACCAAACATAACTGTATATACATACATATATGGTTTTCATATCAAAAAAATAATTGTTAATACGTGCATGAAGTTCTTTCTATAGCTAGATACTAGGCTAGATGCGAATCAATAGTCCAGGTAAATTAGAATATAACTTTTCTCATAAAAGCTTCTTTTTTTTCTTCAATTAAACTTTTTACTTAATTTTCTTGTACGTGTCTTTATTGTTTTGTTTTATTGTATTGTGGAGAGTTTTTAACTTAAGGACCTAGATTTAATTAAAATATTTCTTTGTAATTTATCATTCTTTATTCAAATAACAAAAGAATATTTTTAATTTCCACAAACAATGAAGAAATTTAATCGAAATTAAAGAAAATTCTTAGATAAACATTTTAATATCTCAGAAATTGTATATACTCGTAGGTAGGTATAAGTAAATGTCCAACCAATTCTGTTTTTTGACACCTTGAAGTACACTAAATTGTCATGTCATCATATGTAATTGGAATTTGATTAATTTTTACTGGACTATAATAAAAAGAAGAACGAGGTGGATTACTGTTGCTGGTTTTATAGTTTATGGATTGCAAACAAATAATAAAAAAATATTACAACAATTTGAGTTTTACGTAAAAGAATTTGTTATTGTGTGGAACACTCTGTCTATCCATCGGGGTAAACTTTTAGAAGTAGGTACTAGTAATTATAAAGTGTACTTGAGAACTGAATCTATAGTTTTAATTTCATTATTATCCTTTGATCATATCATAGAAGCATAAGAGCATAGAGCGAACATAGACTAGATGAAATTATTACACTCCAATACCAAAGTTGAAGGATTTATTCATAATGTAATTTTATTTCATTCTGGATTAGTTTAAGAGTGGGGGTCTATGGCTATGCGCCTTTCCTTTACTGCGACTCGTTGGATCTTTTGTAAGTTCCCTGCTGTATTCACAAATAAAATGTGACCCACCAGCGGTGTACTGTTGATGAAATTCAGTATGTGCTGGGGGTTGTTCTGTCCGATTTCCATTGGGGTTAATAAATAGCCCTCTAGATTATCGTATCGCTACTTGTGTGATTATAGAAGTAGAGCCAATATTTCTAAATTGAAATCTGAAAAAACTACTCCCAGATCAATCATCTGTCCACCATCTTTCATTTTGGTTTTAAGGAGAAAAAAAAACCACTAGGCAATTTCGTCGGTATTATAATTCTATGCATACGAAATGTTCTTAGGCACTGGATTGATCCCAATTTTACGCCCAATTTTATTGACAATTTGTGGGAAAACACCGAAACGCTTTCAAGAATTCTGACAATTGTATTTGGGCAAAAATTGTCAAGGATTTTCGAAGAAATTGATCGGCTCATGCTTTAGACCTCCCGATCACTAAGTCGAGACCACTTATTCCACTAACAAAGGGAAACTCCTAATGACATTTCCTAAAAAAGAGTTGCCTCACAGACAAATTCTTTCACTATTTATGGACCATTTCTTGACACATCCAATTTATGAAACTTTTTGAATTTATTCGCGGGTTATTAGCATCGAAAATTGTCCATACTGATATTCCGCCTCGGAGTTGGATGAAGCATTCACAAACCGCTTCTTAACTCCGTTTTGAACAATTTTATTAAATTTTGATCGAATGGAGCCCGTGATATTAGCCCTGGCCTCTTAAAATTTGGGTAAAGTATAGTATATACATTAAGTCCCATTACCTAGCCCTCTACATAAAGGGTTAATTAATATCGATAAACAATTTTCTATTTTTTTTTATTCTTTTATTGTATTTGCTAAAACTTGACCATTTTAATAACGTATAATAATGAAGGCGTCGATAAACCTACAATGTTTGATTACAAACTATGTAATTATAGTCCAGCAAAAGAGACGTTTATATTATAATTTATTATTATTTTCTATAGATGTATACATTATATACCTAACTATATACAAATACAGAGTATATAGGTATAGGTATGTATGTATTCGATGTTGTATACCTTTATTATGATTGTATAGCACGATGTTAAATGTTTTGATTGCAAGGTAGACGGGTCGACCATTAAAAGTTAAACAATTTATCACGCGATTTTACCGTCCGCAATGTGTTGGGTATTGGGTATGGTCAATAATGTGAATGGCATAGATAAACCGAAAATTTGCGTGGCATGGTCAAATTTTTATATTATAGAAAAAGGAATAAAGGAAGCGTGCGTGAGGTTGACCTAGGGCTTTAATTCATTTTATAGTTTTTTTTTTTTTGTATTGTTATATGCCAGGGTTATTTGAATAAATATGATTGAAGTAATTTTTATGCAAATACACAACATTTGATTATGGATACTTATGATAATATAGATTTAGGGCTTAGAGGCTTAGATTTAGATTTAGACTATGAAATATTATGCTATAAGGCGTAAGTTGATTATAGTTATTTGTGAAATAATTAATTGAATTTTAGATTTAATCGAGATTTCTTAGCTTGTCAGTCGCTCCAATGACTTCGCAAGTACACATATTTTATGTATATTTAAATAAGGAAATGCTAATTATTATTTTTACTTATAGATTAAAATTATGCCTTCGAGTCATGTACGAAAGCAGGGAGTTTTAGAGGTTTCTATACGGAGTGTTCAGTTCATGTTAGCGGTAAATATACAGCAATGCTTTTGAGAACATCGACAGATCATAGAGATTTAAATTAATATTTTTTATGACAACTATTGCTGAAACATACTGTATATGATACAAAATTAAAAATTCAGTCGTTCATCTTACAGTAAATGTACAAAAGTAAATTTTAGGTAAATACAGTACTACCAAATTCAAGTAGGTCAATCTTTTTAAAAAGATTTTCGTCTAAGTGCTCCGTAATTTGAGGGAAGCAAAATTTGTGTCAAAAATTAGAGAGATACCGTATAAAAAAAAAACTAACTAACTGAGTTACTAAAACTCTAATTTATATGACATCTAATATTAAATTAAACAATGCATATCCGTAAAATATCCCTTGTAGATAGTACCTATTATACAAGTACATACAAGTAGATGTAATGTCATGTTTGCAACCACTAAATTAAACAATGTTGTGGAATTGTGGAAAATTAGCTTTCATTGTTGAGAACATAATTTTATGGAGGTACACATGTACTGTACATTCATTTATAATATACGTACAATACATAGTGATATATAAATTATTCATAAATACGTATAATGTACCTACTTGTACTTGTAGTATGAATATAATTTAATGAAGTATATTCCTCCTGTTACCCATTTGGTATATGTATTATGAATGAACATTTTTCCTATTTCATTTTGGGTTCATTAATTAACCTTAAACTTGGTTGTAGTTTTACAAAAAAAAAAAAACTAGGCCAAGTTTATAAAGTAATTAACAATAATATCATGTTGTGGGATCTATGGGAACTTTGATTAGTGATTCATATGGTCGGTTCGGATAAGAAGTTGTTGAAACAGTGTTATAATTAAATTTATTAATTATTTAATTAAATTGTTAATTTTTTGAATATATTCATAAAATTAAATCATTAGATTAGGTTCTCAGTAGTAAGATTAAAAGGCGATGGGATTGTTTTGATTATATTATGGAAAATAATTATAATTTAATAATTACCTACCCCTTAAAATTGTTTAAGGTCAAATTTTCAATACCCAAATCCCTATTTCTACATATTTTTAGTATAAAATACCATCTATTATTATGTATGTATGTTTACATGGGTATATTTTAGGTTACAGCATTTTTCTTCCATTTGACAAAGTATTTATCTTCATTGAATTTTGGCAAAAGCTCTGTTTGTTTTCATTTGTTTTATTGGAACAACATTTTCCCATCTCCGTTACCGCACAGCCACACAATTTCTCAGGAGAACCGTATAGATCGAAAGAGAGCTTTTATTATGTTTACATTTCAGATTGTTGTTTAGACAGCGTAATGATACGTTTACCATGTGATTAGCACAGAATTTTGTGTATGACAAATGGTTTTTCGTTGTAGTTCTTATATCTTATATGGGTTGGAAATGGCTAAAGTATTTAAGAACTTAAAGCTTAACACAACTATTAAATATAAGTTTGTCAAAAAAATGAAAGAAAAAAAAAATATTTAGAAGGTGTATCGTTCGTTGTGGGTCTTCAGAAAAATTGTGGATGAGGGATCAACAATGCTAAATTACCATTCAAACAAGCTTTAAGTTAATGCCTAGACGCTAACTGTCAATAATGAGATTCACCAAGATTTTAAACAATTTTTTTTTTCTAAAATTTAAAATTCCTATCATTTATGAATTGGCATTGAGGTTCCAATTTCTTATTTTTTTTTTTAAATTTTATCATTTACATTTTAGGCTCTAGGCCAACTACTTAACAAATAATTCAACAAAAATGTTGTTTAATTTGATGAAATATGTGGTAATTAAAGATTTATTTTCGTAGAAAATCTTTTGTAATTTTAGAATATTTTTTGACAATTAATTAATTAACGTAATCAAAGATTCCGTTGATTATATGATAAGTTGGTGATTGTTAAAGCAAAAAATTTTTTTGAGTGTAGACATAAATTCAATTTGTTCTTGTTTGTCATCTTCTCCCTCCCATAAATTGCAATAAATTTATTTTTTAATTAAAATAACAAAACTCTTGCCTCTCAAATAAATAATAAATTGTACTACCAAATCTAAATTGCAAGTTGCATGATGAATTTGTACATTAAACTGTAGTCATACATATTTACCAAAAAAATTATTTATGTATGGTCACAATCACAATGTATGCCTCTATGTATGTACAATTTGCATAAGAAAGTAAGTATAGGATATTATACATTTCTTGTATACTAGAAATATAGTTATGTTCAGAGCCTCGGTACAAGCATATTATTATTGCTATAAAATGTTGTTATGAAAATTGACGTGTGGTTAAAATATGTAAATTATATGGTACATACATATGTATGAAAATCTATACACACACACACACATACAAATATATATTGTTTTCATGTAAATTTATATATTTTATGCAAATATGAAAAATCAGAAGATAGGTATATGTATATATGCAATTCTGATTTTAGGTTATTACTATATATATATCGATTTTGGGATTCAGCAGGAAAAAAAAAAAAAAAAACAAAACAAAAAATGGTATATATGAAACGAAATCCAAATGTGCGTTTTATTTCATGTCAATATAACAAAACAACAACAATGGCTGGAACTCCATCTACCGTATGTGGGTATAAAACCCATTAGGCATTAACATTACAATCACATCACAGCATGATATTCATTCAGAAATATTCCAAAACGATATAGAAATTTATTTATCAAATTCATTGTTCACTAAGGAATATAAGGAAACACGTTTAATGTCAGAAAAAAAATTCTATATAAGTATAGAATGAAATAAATGAAAAGCATTGGGAAAAGGGAAAATCTTAAATAAATAGAAGCTGGATAACATCTTGGATAACAATTTAATAACAAATTTGGCGTGTACGCCTTTTCTTCATTTAACTGAGATAGAAATTTTTATTTAAGGAATTTCTATTTCTTCCCACATAGAAGGTATTGGGGGTGGGAGAGGGTTGGTAAGGTGTAAACGAAATAGGCAAAATTTTACTATCTAGGCCCCTAACGGTGTGTACCTACTTCGAAAACCTTTTTTTTTAATGTAATAATATTGCAGAGGCGTATAATAAAGGTTTTTTCAATAGCAACTTGACACCTTTGATTTTTTATTGTGAACGCACCCTTAAACCAATTAGTGCGCTGTCACTGTCAAAAAACGCAGTAACTCAAACATTTTCATCATGCAAAGACTTACGAACGAAAAACGTTTACATCCCACACAGCTGGAGAAACAATCGACTTATTGAAGTCCAAATTCGGTGAACGTGTTATATCGAGAAGAGGTCCTGGCCACCGAGATCTTGTGATTTAACACCTCTAGACTTTTTTCTCTGGGGCTACGTTAAATCGATGGTCTATGCCAACAAGCCGGCGACGTTAAAGGACCTAAGAGCCAACATCGAACGAGTAATAGCGGCCATTTCCGTCGAATTGTCGAAAATTGGCTTCAACGAATTGACCGCTGCAATCATGCCCATGGTGGACATATGACCGAAGTCGAGTTCCATTCATAATTGCATTGACTGTACTTTAAGCCAATAATAAAAGTTTTGATATATCCCAAATAGTTTGCGAGATAAAAAAAATTGTCAAGTTCTTATTAGAAGGAATAAAATGATTTGGAAAAAAACGATGACTGAGAATTTTTTTTTCTTACTTAACACTTCTCGCAATGTAGTATAAGTACCCACTTATTTGTAGAGATGGTAAAGAATATCTACTTCCTGCCTTTCATAGGTAAATTTATATCTTCAAAACTTTACACGAGTATGTACCATAGTTTCAACAAAAGATCTAAATGTAATTATGATAAATGCATAATACTGGTATGTCTTTAATTACTGAAATTATGAAAATAGAAAATAAAAGAAAAGCAGCAAAATTTCATTATAACTAATATCAAAAGAAAATGTAAAAAGAAAATTTCTCTTTGATAAAACATAATGTAAAAGAAAACACATTGCTAAGAAAAAGTCAATGCTTCCATTGAAGACGTTAACTTTGAGGAATTATATTTGGTTTTTATTTTTATTCAATTAATGATACATTCTTACAATAGAACTCTCTATACTCTAGGTCACGGTATAATTTTCATAAACATTTTCTATGGGCGAAGGTGGCAGATGGTCATATTACCCAATTTTATTGCCAGAGAACGAAAACTTGACATAAACTTTGCTCCTAGTCTCTATTTATAAATTTAACAGTAAGACTCTAGCTCATCGAATTTTTGAGTTATTTTCTGATCAATAAAAGTATGCTATTGATGTGCAATTGTTCGCTCACAAACAGTAAAATAGGTACAGGTAGAATTGTGTAGAAAACTCAGATTTAGGTTGATTAGAATTTGACTGACAAACATGACACCGTTGACCGTTCTCAAGTTCATATATCATACATACTATATAGAATAGAGAATATAGTTATGGACTCAAATTTAACTACAAAAGACCAACACATTCCTAGGATTGTTCTTTAAAATATTGCACATTTGTGGGTGTGGGTGCTACAAATATAAATCTAAACGAAAAAGGATACGAAACTGGAAACCTTACATATAAATAAACGATTTATTTGAATTGTACCCCTATTAAGTATCTGACTGCCATCAATTTGTTGAAAACCACATGACCTAAACAAATATAAAACATGTCAGACTATTCACTGTGCAATAAAAACGTAAAACTAAAACCACAGTTTTATATTTCACTTGGCACGGATGCATTATTAATTAAATTACATAATTGCAATAAAATTATGGGTTGGATGTGGTCAGTAATTATTCAAATATTAAACTAAATGTTGGTAAATTAATTAATCAACGGAAAATTAAATATTCAAAACGTTTAGATACGGGAGAATATTCATTGGGTAGACCGTAAGAAATATGAGATAAATTGCAGTCATTTTGTCATATTTCTTATAAATTATTTAGTCATGTTTGACATTATACGGAATAAGTTGATCGTATGAACCATTTGTATGAAATTGTCTATAATTGTTAAAGAAAATGGTGTCCCCATACATTCTTTGCTGGCTCATTCTGAAACATGATAACTCAAAAATGTACTGAGCTAGAGACTTAAATGTTGAATATATCGGTTCAGTGTATTATATACATATGTATGTATATGTATAAGCTATGAATAAAAGATAACACTATCTAGTCTAGTCTAGGTCGACCACTGTACCACCCCTTTTTTTAAATAATTAAAGATTTCTCAGCCAAATGAATGGTAAGGCACTGAACACTACGCAGTGGTTCATTTTTTAAATTTCAATTTTATCAAATTGAAAGGGGGCACATTTTTTGTCTTTGACTTTGTCGTTTTGATTTTCGGTCGTCTTTATCTGCCTTAAGAGTCCCTAGGTTTATGCAATTTTTAGTTTTTTTCATATAAAGTAGTCTCTCGCCTTTATTTTACATTTTAGAGAAAAATTTTATTAAAAAAAGTTGTAGATCTGAAAAAACTACATAAAAAATGATTTATACAACTTATTAGAAGAGTGAACCGTTAGCAAAATATCTGACTTTTTCCTAGGTCATTTCTTGAGTAAATGGTTCTTTTTTCAAATGTTGGTTTTCTTGATGTATGGAATTTGTTTTTTTTTTTAAATTTCGAAATTCTACAAAGGCACGTTTTTTGTATTTTTTTATCACGAACACCATTTGTTCTACGACTTTTTGATTTTCGTTCGTCTTCATCTGTTACAAGAGCCCCTAAAACTATGCAATTTGCATTTTTTTTATATAAACTAGTTTCTCGCCTGTATTTTACATTTTAGGGAAAAATGTTGTAAGATCTAAAAAAATCTAAAAAATTACCTTAAAATGAGTCATTCAACTTATTATTAGGGCGGACCATTACCAAGATATTTAACTTTTTTTGAGATCATCCCTTGTGTAGATAGTGGTTCGTTTCTAAAAAGTTTATTCTATCAAATTCTAAGAAGACACATTTTTTGTCTTTTTTTATCACGAAAAACATTTGTTCCACGACTTTTTGATTTTTGACATTTTTTTTAAGAAATTCTAAAAAAATCTTTTAGCATAAGTTTAGGGGCTTTGGGGCAGATGAAATTGAAGATGGACGAAAATCAAAAAGTCGTGGAACAAATGTTTTTCGTGATAAAAAAAGAAAAAAAATGCGTCCTATAAAGCTATAAAGTTTGGAGACCCTTGTTCTAGTTCATAAATTGACAATGGTTCAAATCATACCAAATATTCATATAATAAATGTTTTCTTAAAGCCAATGACCATATTTTTGGTAGTTGTTTCAAATAATACCACCAATCCAACACTCATTTTTAAACAACGACATTTTTAAAAGAAAGATTTTTGCGGAATTATAATTAATCGTAAACATTTTCTAACACACTCATGAATAGATCATTATATTCGAAAGACAAATTTTATTTGATAATACAAATATTTATTTTCCGTCGGAAAATTGAAAATTTGATAAATTCATCCAGAACAATTTTAAATTCCATAAATTTGGTTCTATTATAAAACAACAGAGTGGGTGGGAGGGTGTAGGGGAAAAAGTCAAAATATTCTCACACATTTTCTTGTCATGTTTTATAGCGTTTGAAGTTTTGTATAATCTTATGTATAAGAGTGGATAGTCGAGCACAGTAGTAGGTGTATGTATGTACATACCTAGATTAAACATATGTATATATATAGTTTAAAGTCTATTTTCATGTGACATAAACCTGAAACATTAAAAAACGTACTTGAAAAAAGGAAAATTAATATAAAATATAAGGATTAGGGATGTATGTATATATCTTTAATATAGCTATAACGTATTATAACGTATGAGAGGAGTACATATATGTATATACACTATACAGCAATATTTTTGACGACAAAAACGATTTTTTTTGGGTTTTGGTTTTTGGTTTTCACTCTCCCACTATGGCATTTGGTTTATTTTATTTTTATATTTATTTTTATTTTCTCTTATATGAGTACTTTAATAAATAATTTTCATATATTGTACATGATATCAAAAGAATAGATGTAGAATTTTCGTCCACCACACACAACACCAAAAGATATGAGAATTTATTTTTATTGTATCTTTGAATGAAACCCTTATGAGGGTAATAAATTTGCTTTCTCTCGTGGCTGACACATTTCATTCAGAAAGGAAGAATAAGTAACAATCAAACATACATAGCTCCTATAATATAAGAAAATCGAAGATTTTCTTTCATTTTTTTTTTTTTTTTTTATTTTCAATCAAACCAAGTCTTAGTAAATTCCATTCTTCATTCCGTGAAAACACAAAAAGCATGACATAGAGCCAACCATAAAAAATCTAATATAAAAGAAAATTTATAAATAAACACTTCTATATAAAAATACATACGAAATCAATAACAAAACAAGGGAAGAAATAAGAATCATAGATATACAGCATATTTATGTTTATATAGAAAATTCTGTAAAAACTGACAGAAAAAGAGAGAGAGAGAGAATAACTTCATTTATTAGACATCAATAAGGGAATTATATTTCTCATCATTTTCTATTTCATGTCGGATTGTTTACGATTTGTTCTAAATTAGAAAATAATTTTCCTGTTTAGAATTAAACCTGTAAAGAAGGAATAATTGGCTACGTCATTTATAATATACCCGTATAAGTACTTGATTATTATCGATGTCTTTGGCCATGTCTATTTTGTCTGTATAACAAATAAGTATGTAAGTATATGTATACTAAGTGAATTGAATCTAAATGATTAAAAGACCAAGAGATAATATAAAATTGATTTCAGCGCCATAGCGGCAGATCGTGGAACTTCTTGGTCTATCAATGAAATCTTCGTTTACAGTTTCCCCTATATTTTGTGAGAGTTGCTCCAAAAAACAATAGAGGTCTTATTCTAGGTCTATAAAATAAACTGTCAAAATTTCAGCTTTCTAGCTTCAGCCGTTTAGCCGGAATCTTGATCACAGACGAACGGACATGCATATTTCGACTTAGAATTTCACGAGAAAGACAATGGTGTTGATTTTTTTTTTCAACGATGAGTATTAAGGGGCGTTACAAACTCCGTAAACCAAAGTTATAACACTCTTTGATTAGCATCATATATAAAATAATAAATTAATTATCGCCTCTATAGGAGTTTTATCAAATAAATTATAGGAGCACTAAGTAATTTCATGTTTTAGTCTAAGAAAATTCCATTGAATGCATAGATTGAATTCAAATATACTATAAAATTTAAATGTACAAATACACACGAAACATTCCTTAAGTCAATCATGGTATAGACATAGATAGATATGTAAAAAATTATTCCACCAATGTGAGGAGGTACGCGGATATTTCAAATGTATAGTTGCCAGTTCCTATCCGAATACCGAATAAAGAATACCAAAATATCGTGAATGAGCTATATATAAATTATATTGAATAAATTGAACCGAAATGAGTGATATGTTCAATACTATTCGTTTTGTGGTCCATTGACGAGTAATATTTTTATTCATCAAATTCTGCTCTACCATAAAATCGAAAATCGAAAATTTTCAATACTTATCTACTTCTTCAAGTCAATTCATTGTATATATACCAGAATTAATTTATAAGACAAGACCTTCCATAACAATTTCTATATTTATACGAAGAACAATAAGGTAACACCTGTACAAACGCTACTGATCCAATAATAAAGCATTAATAAATTTAAAATGGATTCACACAAAGTATTTAAAGAAATAATACCCCATGTACCCGCATGTCTATATTATATTATGGTTTCATTTATTTCTCACTCCAATAATACTGACTCCCAATTTGGCCCATTTTTGCTCCCAATAAAGCATTGTTATAATAAAAGTTCAATTTAAGAACGATTATCAAGATATGTATCTAAGTATTATAAGTATATGTACTCGTATATATTCGTAGATAAGATACATATTATATCTGTAGAATAAGCGAGTGGAGCAATTTGTTATTTAATTAAATTCTAGAGAGAGAGAAAAAAAAGAGGAAGAAAAATCGTCTTTTGAAATCTATATTAAATTTAAAGTTACTTAAAAGTATAAGCGGCAATCCTGTGGGAAATCTATTATGAAAGATTACCTGAGAGAAATTGTTAATGGGAACGGTGTTTTTCTCGTTGAAGTTAGATGGAACAATATAATTGATTGTGAATTCACAAACTTTTTTATTTATGGAGAATATTTTATATTTATATTTATACTTGTTATTTATAACGAAAGAAATTTTTAAGACGATTTTAACCCTAATCCTACCAAGGTGTGTCTTTGAGACACATTTCATTTTAAAAATTCTTCTACTCATTTAATATGTATATTACCGATCGGAGGCTTTCCTTTTTATAATCATTCTATATTTTTACACATAAAAAAATTAAAATAAAATTTTTAACTTTTTATCTAAGTACATTTAAATTTAATAAAAATTACTGGCATAATCTATCAAGGTAAAAATAGCCTGGTTGGATTAGGGTTAAATACAATTAAGTTGGTCACGTTCTACGCAAACCACACAATCCTGCAAAAAAAGCCTTGTTTTGGAATCCCCAAGAAAGCCGCAAACCTGGACGAGCAAAAAAAACGTCGAAACGCTTGACAATAAATGATCTAAAACTGGCCGAAAAAACATGAAACGAGAATGGTGCCGTGGCCATGGATCGAGCCACTTGGCGATTACAGGTTGCAGGCCTATGCCGCACCTGGAGGGGCATATTAAGGACATATTAACTAATATTAATATTAAATCAACAACAAACAATTGGGATATCAAATATTTCCTCTTCATCAGTGGCCAAGGTTGTGTGTACATCTAAACACCTGAACTCCAATTTCATCAACTTGATATTTCATAGGTGGACATTGGTATTTCTTTGCAATTGTCTCTTGAGAAATACGTTCTTTCACAAAAAAAAAATGATTAGAAACAATCATTAGATGCCGGTATTTCTTAAAATAAAACTTCCACTAATACCAATTTTTAATGGCATTTTGTATAAAATTTAAAAACATCCAACCATAAACCCTACTTACTATAAGTATTAGATAATTGTTAGGTAAGTATGACAATAACAAATTTCATTCACCACGCCTAATGTCTATAAACAAGCATTAAGAATAAATTCCCTATAACTACCCTGATTATATACAAATCTCAAAACAATTTGCCATTATTAAAGTAAATTTAGCCATGCGGGAAAATCCTTTTTTTGTTGTTGTTGTTGTTGTTGTTACCTTTGTCATTCATTTATGTTCATTTTGTACAATAATACAATAAATTCCTTTAAAATGAATGGAATTACATCTCGTTACCATTCCAGTTGTTTTAACTTTGCTAAATAAATGCTTTATTTCTCCGGTGTGTAATCAAACCCTAACATAATTTTAAAAATTCAACGTACCCTTGCCGTACAATTTATCATAATAAAACAATAGAATTAATTAAATTTTTATTGGGACATAAAACAAAAAAATGTAAATTTTTTTAAACGACTGGGTTTATGCCCTAAATGGATTTTTTATTTTGAAAATTTCTAAAAGACAATTACTTATTGAGTAAGAAAATAGAAGATTCTGTATGTAATCTTTCTGTGAAATGAAGTGACTGTGTAAATTATTCTAAAACCAATTTCAAGGATATTTTCTGTAGATACATACAACATACATACATACATATATGTATGTATAGTTAAAATATGCTTTCGTTTTGTAGGCATTATGTGCTAAATTAATGTATCTATAATAAATTGTGGAGGCGTTTCGTGACTATCTGTTTTTAATTCTCAACCATCCATTAGTTAAGTTTTATGATGTAAACACCCAGTCTAATGAACATTTCCTAAAATATGAGTAATAAATATTAAGAGAAAGAGAGAGTGATTAGAAAAAATGGTCAGGAAACATTGGAATATTTATGATATGATGGGCATCAATAACAAAAAAATCCAGTTGCCTGAATTTAAAGTAGAAAAAAAAATTTGTTACTTCTGACAGCGTAAAGTTTAACGCAAGCTTTTTGAAATTTAATGGCTGTCGCCCACTAGAGCATCGAGTTGACGCGCGTCCAAAAAAAAACTGTAATTTTCTTGCATGTAAAGC
>JANSTT010021449.1:0-44841 GCA_026745375.1 Platyura marginata | reverse complement strand
TCTCGGATCAGGAGTTCATAAGTAGCAGCAGGTAACTGGACCCAGAGATGGCGCTGCATGTACCGTTTTGAAATCGGTTTTTGGAAAATCCTTATTTTTCGAGATATTTTCATGAAAATTGGGATTTGGGGGTTTTACGGGATGGCCGTTCTAATGGCATTCTCAATTTTTCGATATTGATGATTCTTGTAGATCTTAACCTGAAAATGATGCATGCAAAATAAAAGACGAATTTTTAAGTTTTTCTCATTTATTGGAATTCCGTTTTTTTATTCTTTAAATACATTTTATTAACAAATAATTTATTTTTATTATTCCTGGGCATTCAGCGATGTCCAGTTGGTTGTGCTCCAAAAGTTCCAATGGGTCCTGTTAGCGCTCTAGAAATGTCACGGTTTTTTTAGAATTAAGATCGCCTAGAAAAATAATTGCAAATTAATAGTAATTGAAAAAACTTTATTTATTCACAGATTCCTTTCCTACCTATTTTGTTTAGTCGTTGAATGTATGCGAAACTTCTTTACGAGCAAAAACTTCATTCAAAAATTTGTGAAAGATGGAATTCGAATGAGCCTGGGAATAAAAATTTAATTAATATTAATAATTGTGATTATCATATTTCAAATAAATTTTGTTATAACTAAAGAAACATCAAAATCTCAATCTTTTCAATTTCATCCGTCATAAACTACTTACATATCTATAGAGATCGAGAAAGAGAACTTTAATTTCATGGAAGCTTACAAAATTTGGAATAGACGGGAATAGCTAAGGTCATGAAGATAGATAGTCCGTTTAGTTTTCTATATCGGGAAGCCAAAAGAGCATTTCGCTAATAGGCGAGAACAGTTCAAGCCTAACCCTGAAACTGGGAACTACAAAATTAATTCTGTTCAAAAAATGTCTATTCAAATGACTGTGCGCCATTTTAATTTGTAGAATTGTGGGTACCTTTTTTTAGTTGGAACGTACCCCCCTATTTTTACAAATAAATAATCCATAGTTATGAAGGTAAAATTACTATTAATCAATAGGCCTGTACAGCATCTCGCACCTGTAGAAGAACAATGACGTCAAATGAAGAATAATTTGAAGAAAATTAGATAATTGTTCCATTGGAGGATAGAATGATCATTTTTAATAAGTTTGGCGTATTATAACTCAATAAAAATGAATTTTGCAGTTGCGTCGTTATTCGTCTAGAGGTGCGATATAATAGTCAACAAGAGAGACACATTTTATTCGTCACCCTAATTTTAAGCGAAGACATAATCTTCTTATAATTGGGGTTGATATCAATATAAAAATGATAAGATGAAAATCATTACCAAAAGTATATATTTATATGTATGATGAACTGACTACAGATAGTAGGTATGTATGTATTAGAAAAATATACCTAAAGGATACAAATATACAAACGTAATGGATATTATGTATATCCTTCTTTATATAAAATTAATGGACATATTTTTCATCTCTCAAATGAAATTTCATCATCAAAAAATGTTCCCATTCCGAAATGACGAAATATATAATACTTGAATATATCCACGGTCAGTGAATTCTTGAGAGACATCATACTCATACTTTAAGATCTCCAACCCCCGCCCTCCACCAATTACTTTAAAATTCACAACAAAATTAATAATAACAAACATGAAAGAGGATTTTATACTCCTAATCTGGCTGTATAAATGAATTGGATAGATATACCTAGATATTTAGGTCATATAAAGGTCAAAGGACATATTAAAGCTATATACATACATATGTTCAGTTCAGTTCATTCATCCTTCTCTCTCTATCTATTGGGATTGGATATATATGGAATTAAACTTTTTTAAAGAAGATATACCCCAATCATCGAAGAGTGTCTGTACCAAATGCAGAGATTAATGCAGCTATGTGTATAATGTGTGTGTAATATCTGCACTTATTATTATGTACTGACAACAAATGTATTATCGGGGGACTGACTATTCCACAACTGGTATTGATTACCAATTTTATGTATCGAGTAAATGTTTGAAATTGCAATTCTGCAGACATTGAGTTACGGCTACAGATCTATATAGAAACATTGAACATCAATTGTGGTCTATAAACGAAATGTTCGGTTTAGTGGTCACGTTACCGGAAATACGGTATTTTTTTTTTTTTTAAATATTTAGAAAGTGTTATACAATAGGGACTCGTAAATTGCTCGTGAATTATTGTCGAGATGGTGAAATGAATGGAAAATCTATTTAAAAAGGGGTCCTCCGTAAAGAAAAATGGCCAAACTTTAAGTCATAAATCAGTATGAGAATGGGAAGCGAAAGTTTTTTTTTCTGGGTCGAATGTTAGTAAATATTTGCTCATTTTTGACCTGGTGATAGGTGGCCCAAATGCCAGTTTAAACAGTAGGCCATAATTCGCATATGGTTCTGAAGGGCTGTGTCGCTGACTAGTCGCATATGTGACGAAAAACCCTTTGAGTTAAATTCAATGGCGACAAATTATGTGTTTTTTGGATAAACTGTTTCGAAAGAATTTTCAGCCATATTAACAGTGGCGTTTCGTAGATAAAAAACCACCCTGAACCCTGTAACATTAGTCGAGCCCTTTTTGCCACCAAATGGACTACTCATATCTATGGTAAATATCATAAGTAGTTTATATAGCTTCAAAATGAGAATAAAATACAGAGTGGTTCAAAAGTTATGAGCAATTTTCCTAAGAGTTGCAAAATCCCTCTATATCTATATAAAGACCATCACTAACGTTCCATCTTGGATTAGTATAATATGTGGGAAACGTTCCATGTATTCACCCCACTCCCCTCTTTAGTCAATTTAACTGACTATACTTTTTTGTACTGGTTTTTTCTTTGAAATTATGGCAGACACAACCCCATATGAAAGTTATCTTCCGCAACTTATTAAAAAACAAAAATTCTCATATTTTATTCCATTTTATCAACAAAACAACAAAAAAAGCAAAAGAAAAGAAAAGAGAGTAAAAATGGAGTTGTAAGTAATATTGTGGAAAAATTATGCTTTCGAACCATACAGTTTTCAACATTTTTTTTTGTTTTTTTCTTATTTTATCGATCAATAAGTTTATTTGTCTAATATGTACATACTTTCGAAACTACACTTCAAACAAAACAGGAATTTCTTCTCATCCATGTTGGTATAAAAATAAGAAAAATGTAAGACATTCACTGAACTGATAAAACACAAAAAAAAAAAAACAAAAAATAACAAAAAATGGCTTTGTATAAAAATATTTTAAAGATTTATCATTAGAACATCCTTGAGTTTCTCGAAAATAATTAGAAATGTCTTCTTTCACATAGCATATACTCTCATACTTTATACGAAACTTTAGAGATGAAGTGAATCCATTGCTATAATGCATTTTGAAAATGAGCTCAAAGCATCTGCATTCTTTTGAAGTAAAATCAATTACTTATTTTCATTATTCGATAATTGAATAAGACTTACTTTATGCTTCCATGTGACTGATGAGATTTATTTGAAGATAATCTTTTCAGTGAGTGAGTGATAAGATGTTGTAATTTTAATCTCCATTCCTTACAAATAAAATGATCGATAATCTTATATGAAAGCAAAAATGCATGACATTTTGAAATAATTCTCAGTTTATAGAATGATGGAAGAATGTTGAACTAGAACAAAATGACTTTGAGCCAATGCACGGAAAACAATTAATTGCAAATTATTCTCAAATTTAAGCATTCGTCATAAATAGGGTAATTTCCAAAAAGTATGCCATACAAGAAGGGAATCCAACACTATGATTTGGCCACATTCTAATTGAGATTCTATATTGAAGCTAATACCATATTTTTTATGGTACACTATTTGGCAATCACCCAGTAGACCCACAACAAAAAAAGATTGTCACAAAAGACTGTTAAGTAAGTCCTATAAGGGTTAACGTTGGCTCAAGAATCACTTCCAGCATTTCCATAGTTGGCATACTCCATTTTTACTGATAATAAAAGAGTAAAGAGTGCATTTGCTTGTTTTGTAGAATTCAAATATGAAAGAGAAAAAAGACCAAGGTGTCCCAATGGCGTCTTGACAAAAAAAAAAAAATAACACGAAAACGAACGTTCGACATTTATTGAGATTAAATCAATTGTATGTGAAATCACTGTGAATGATTAGATGCAACAAGTTGTGAAGTTATAGTCATAGTAAATAATCCATTGAATTTGTCTGAGAAAATTCGTCGCAATGTTCAGGATAAATCTGCGGTAATTTTCGGGAATAAATCCATTAAAAGTCTATAGAATTATGTAGTTTGATAGAATCCACCTAAAATGCAAATTCGGATACCTTAAGCTTAACGTCTAATATTGTGACATAAATTGGGACATACAAAATCTCTTTTCATATAAAAGAAATGTTATGTTCAGTCATTTTTTAATATGTCCAGAGAATTCCCAGTCAATTATCAACAATTTTTAGAAAACCCAGTAGAATTACCCAAACCCAAAAAATAAAAAATATGTATCAAAATGATGTCCAACAACCTCTGCTACGAAAATCCATCCAACTAAACAAACATCAACAAAAAATGTATCGAAATACTTTACATACATCCATACATATATACATACATACATACATATGTACTATATTCATCTATGCATACACATAGAGAACACACTGCCCAAGGCACTGTTCAATGGAAAATGAGAAAAATGTTTTTTTTTTTTTTTTTTTAAATATTTTTTATGTATGGACCATAAGCTCTATCCATTATAATTCCTATAATATTATGGTACACACACCAATGGAAAAATCGGCCTGGGAGAACGAGAACATCATCCTCCCCCAAAATATAATATATTGAAAATATAATTCTATACATAAGCGGCACCCTAAGCAATTTAAATCTCGGCTAATGGGACCCCGATGACGTGAACTATAGCCTAACTGACCCGGTCATGTCCCTTATAAAGCTTTTGCTCTGCATACAGTATCCATACATACATATATGTATATACATGACATACACACATACATATACATACGTACATACATACATACATAGAGGATATGACAGGAGGGATGGATATTCGTTTTGTATTTATATTACCCTATATATTGTTAGATAGATGATACTCTGCTTAATACTAGCAACTTTCAATAAATATGGGTGCGAGCGGAAAAGCCGGAAAGTTCTCTTAGGAGGAAATTCAACCATAACACAACCGCACACACTTTTTGGATGAATGAAAATATGTTCCATTAGAAAACAATGTTTATGTTTACATATCTATATAGAGATGGGATTTTGACATGAAATTCTTCTCCTCCTCCTCCTTCTTCTCTTCCTCATTCTACATTCCTTGCACTCACTCTTCTCTCCGGGTCGATTTAAAAAAAAAAAAAAAAAAACTTTTCTGTATACACACATTATGACTCGGTGTTTCTGTTTGTTTTTTGGGTAGCGGCTCTGAGGGTTTTTTTTTTTTTGGTAGGGGAGACCCAAAGAGAGAGGATCTACTTAAAAATTAAAGCTAACGCCATCGTTGAAGTAAATATTTTATGGCTTAATTTATGTGACAAATTAGGTGGATAATAAACCATGTAAGAGGGGTAATAAATGGCCTGTTATCTCATTGTATTATCCACTATAATTCTGGTGTGCCATTACAGTGGATTTGATCGGGGTTTTTCTAATATATATGTATATACATATATATATATATATATTTATATAGACTACATGGGGGTAAGTATAGTATATTATATAGTGGAGGGCTATAGAAAAGGCTAGGCAAGTATGCCATTATGTCTTTTCTTGGCGATTATTTCTGTGCGGTTTCAGAGGATTTTATCATTCTTTATACATTGTGTGAGTCTCGGTTTTGTTTTTTTGTTTTATTGATTTTGGTTCATCCGTCTTGAGGCGTTAAGGGTTTACTTTTTGTTTTGATATATACACATACACCAGAATATATAAGCGTTAATCCACTTTTCCAAGCTGAAAAAACAATTTAAAGATTAGCTTCTTGGACACAAAACTAATTTACTCGAAATTTGCTGTGAGCAGTTTTAACGAAAATAAATGAACATTTTTTGACATTTTCTTCGTCTTCCCTGTGTATCTTTTGTTCAGATTATTTGATTTTATTAAGTATTTAGTATCTACCTACTAAATCCATATGAATAAGTGAGTTTTGTATTATGAATAACAAATAATGTACCAAACGTATGAGATAAATCTCTACGTGTTATATTTAAAAAAAAAAAATAGTCAAGATAAGACTAATTTATTTCCCAGACGTAACAAGATTGAACAACTTTATAGGAGTTGTGACACATCAAATTAAAGGTATTTTAATAAGAAATCAAATGACCCGATGAGTATCAAAATCAGACAAATTAAAAAGAAAATATTCATTGCTTTGATTTAGCCTGCATAATCCTTGGCGGATTTTTTTTTGCTGACTTCACAATTCCTCACTATATCTGTTGGTCCTTAGTCAACATCGATTTGTTTGAGGCTCTTGCGGAGTTTTCTTGAACTAGTTTTTTTTTAAATGGAGGACATTAACCTCCCTTCGAGGGCCTTTTGACATTATTTCAAAATGAAAATACTGCAACTGCTAAACTCTTCAAATTTTCATACTTCAGATGTTTCTTCTAACATTTGAAATGTTTCGTTCGTAGAATCGGCGAATTACAGCAATTATCCCCTAAAATAATGTCCTCTAAAACTACAGTTTTAAGTGGAATCCGAACCATATACTACATACATACATACATACATTTAATAGGTTGCCATTTATCTGTTATCTAACATCAGAAAGTGCCATTGCAAAACAAGATAAATGGAAAACATAGTACTCTGTACTTTACTCTTTTAATTCTTTCAGACAGTGTTACATTTATCTAATACACGATACAGCCAAAACAAAACCCATTAACAAAGTTTCCATCTTCACATATAACGGTGTGTGATGCCATCAAGTAAAAATAGCATCAACACAAATCCGATTTTTCATAGATGAATAATGCATTGCCACACCATAGCTTAAGAGCACTAAAGAATTTAGGACAGATCACAATTGCAACACAGCAAGTTCTCTTTCTCTTTACCTCTATATACGAGTAGCTATATGAACATTGCACAAGTACATAGGAATATATTAAATTCATGTTAGTTACTAAAACAATCCTTCCATACCTTAATGTTTTGTAGGTAGGTAGATCTATGTATAGTTAAAAGTTCACTCCTATCTATCGTTATAGAATGTACGTACAGACGTACAGGTAGGTAAAAGCTCCACAGTTTGTTCGGTCTTTTTTTGGAATACTATAAACTTGAAACAATTCCAGTTCCTTCCTTCCTATATATGTATATACACATATGTACAAATGTATGTATGTATATATTATAAGACTCTCTATCTACTACATATGTACATACATATATACAGATGGAACATCACGTGCATGAGTTTTTGTAAATAAGTATACCCTCAGGGTGAGGCTTTTGTGGGACAACGTACATTTTATATTGAATTTGCTGGCGGAGACTTTTGTATGATGTTGTTGAACTACTTAAGTGGCAAGCTTTATGGTAAATTTATTATCGAATAAATACAAACATTTTATGTATGGGAAATATGTTGAACCGAATATGTGGGCTTAGATCAGATGGAAAATTATCTGAATATTGGTTAACGATAAAATGTCCAATCTCTAAAAGAATACATTTTATGGGTTACTGGAGTTACAAATGGAATTCTCTATTCTTTTATTTATTAGGAGTAGGAGTATATTTAATTAAATTATTGCTTTTGATGGTAGAATCGCTGAATTTATTGAATTCGATGAATGAATTAGAATAATGGACAACCATCTTTTTATTCTCCTACATAATTTCAGTTTGCGGTTTTTTTCTTCTTCCACGTAAAAAAATGGACTGTCTAATTTAGTTTACACTTACACATCTATTATTCATGATTGAATTTGAAGATAATAGGTCGAAGGCAGTGGCGGCTCGTGAGTATTATTGATCCCATTATCATGGCAATATTAACAAAAAAAAACTTACGTCATTTTTATGGAAGAAAATGGAAAAAAAATTGGGCGTTCACCTCAAGATATGGTTTTTTTTGAAACTTCATTTTTCGAAAAAGTTACCTATTTATGGTGCATACATTTTGATCAAGGGATGAGATGAGATTTAGGGAGCTTTGGAAGCTTATTGGCGGCCTTTTTATCTATACTAATGTCTGCGATAATTTATTACGTTTTGTCAATTGACGATCACAATTCACGCTAAAATATCAAAACCTTTGCACAATATATTCTCTGTTGAGTTTTTCATTAAAACGTGCCAATGTGTTGGTGTTTAGTTACTGAAATTACCTACCTACATACATACAGCTATAAGGTGACATATGAGATATGACCTACCTCTATATTCTATACACAAAAGTTAATACAAAATGCCACACAAAACATTTCGTAAATAAATATTGCACAATTCCATCAATGTTTGGTATAGATATATATATATATATATATATATATATATGCGGGGGTGTATAAACATCATCTTTGAAATTGCTATATATAAAGAAAATTGTCTACAGTAGTAGGAGTAGCTATTATTAATCCACATACCACCTGAATGGATGGATAGTCCCTTTTTTCATTTCTCTGTAATACAGGCGAGTCTCAATTATAAAAACTATATTGTCAGCGTATGCCCTCTTTTAATACACAAAAACATTGTTGTACTGTACTGTACATATCAACTATTTGTTTTTAATTTGGTATTTAATTTACTCTTTATTTACACTGAAGTGGAAAATAATCACAAAAAATTAATTTGCTAAACGAAAAATCAACAAACAAAATGTTCTGTTATTCTTTCATAATACTAATTAGTTAATATAGACGTGTCTCTACTGTATAATACGCAGTACATTACATCACACTGATGATATTGTGATGCCACCATCACCCATCGCCCCGCGCCAATGAACACACAAAAACGGGTAATCAATCATGTGAAGCATGCTATTTGTAACGCATTCCCATGTGAAATTTACCATAAAATAAATATACAAAAATTACCCTCAGGTGATTATTTTTAATTAAAACTCGACATATCAGATCGTGTAGAAAAAAATCCAATTTCAATCGGTAAAAAAAAAAAAAAAAAAAAAATTATGCAAATACCGTTCACGCGAAGTATATCACTCTCTCTCTATATGTACAATGTACATACACATCATCAGAAAGCTTTACGTTTACGGGTAAAAAAAAAAAAAGCTCTCAAGTGCGTAATACCAATTTCACTTTTCGACGATATGTATAATAATCATAATCGATTTCATTTCATTTCAGTCACAGATGAATAATTGAAACTCATATATGGTTCCATATACGGGAGTACGTGTAACTACCTACCTACACATAAAATCCTTAGTATGAGAGGAATAAAATCACTAAACGGAAGTTCAAAGGGATTATTTGTCAGTAGGTAGGTATATATATATATATATTTTATGCCCCAGCTGATGTACTAGATTGAAGTTACAAAAAATTGGCGGTTGTAAATGGTGGTGGCTCGGCTTTTTTATTTTTATTTTTTTTTTTTTCTAAAATAGCCAATTTCGTTTAAATTGAAATTTTACGTTCTATTAGTTGGGTTTGGTACATAAACTTTTTTTTTATATAAAGAGGAGAGGAATGGGATGCGAGGTTGCTCGACTACGTGCAAATTTGATTTCGGTTTAAATTTGATATTACTGCGGTGCGACTTATGTATATTAATGAATTTTATTTTTGATGGAGCATATCGCCATAAGAAGTGTAAGTAATAAGAAGATGTGTTCAATGACGTATACTTTGATCGTAATGCTAAGAAAATATCAGAATGTAACCTTCAGGATTGCTATTCTACAGACAACTCTGGAAGAACCTACTAAATCTTATAGAATTTTTTTTTCTGAAAATTATTGGAATATTGTAATGTGGAAAATCAATTGATCTATCTTCTACCCGAAGAGTAGTCATATCTCTCTAGCTTAACACTAAATAAGTAAAACATTCAAGTTGGGCTTCGCCAATAAATTTATTTAAACTGACCATTATCCAATCAACTGCGGATAGGATTTTTTAGCAATGTTATCTGGATGCAGGCTATACGTTCGATGTACAGTTTTTTTTTTTAATTCCTATGGTAGCCAGTAATGTAATGAAAAAAAAGACGATCAAAATGAGTAATTTGAAATGTACACGTAATTACAATTAAATTCCGAAATAAAAATAATCAAGCTTTGAACACATAATACAAATCACAGCAAGAAAATAAAATCACAAAACCGCCATAAAATAAATTCCACGACGATTTGTGTCAGGCTCGAAGGACCAATGTGTAAAGAAAAAGTACAAGATGAAAAAAAAAAAACGGATGAACGGCACACACTTTTTTTTATAGCAGATAAAAGGTACAAAAACATACATTTGCTTGTACGAGGCCGTATCACTGAATCACCTAATCTCATTCTAAAGTACACTGTGTGACACATAACATAAAAATTTATAGGCTAATTGTATGAGGTAATGGCAATTTCATTAAACAAAAGCCAAATTATTAAGGAGTCATAAAAACGTTTTGCTTAGTCTAAAACGCAAACAAAGTTACAACAATAACAACAACAACAACAATATAATATGTTTGGCAAGATTACCATCTAGAAAAGGTTATTTTTTTTGTATTAAATAAAAACAATTTAGAGCGGCCATAAAAAAATACTTTTCTTAGCCATAAAAATCCTTTAAGCCCGCCCTAGAACAATAAAATATTTCATCATGCATATTCGTAATTGTTCTCCGTTTTAAAATGTCCCACGCACACACACATACACAAAAAAAAATAAAAATATATTACCTCCTTCCTAAAACGAAAAAAAAAAACAATTTAGATAAAAAACAGCTATTTAAACGTAGGTATACTCACGGTAAATAGACGCCTTTCCTCCCTTAAAGCAAATATCTCATTTAAAGATTAATTAACCCACACTCGGGGAGTAATAATACACACAGAGCACGTGCACAAACAGGTGTATGTGTATTTTTATTGATGTGTCATTCTGGTTCATGTCAATGGAACATTTAACTGATTGTCTGGGATCTATATGGGACATTTAAAATGTTGTTGAATATAGTACAAGGATTAGTTTTACTGAGCGCATGATGAGTGTAGAATTGTGTATAAAACATGAATATGGAATGCGTATAGTATAATATGGTGCAATGATTCCCTTTTTTGTTCTCTCTCTCTCTCTCTCTCACTATTTCTCACTTAGATAGGTGATAGATAAATTTTATTCTAATGGTAGATATCTCAACCTTAGTGAAGCAAAAAAAAAAAAAAATGCTAATAAATGTGCAAACAAAGTAAAGTCCGCATTGAACAAGCCGCTACGTAAAACTCTGATAAAGGCAGTAGTGCTGTATGGATGAGAAACGTGGACGGTCACTCAAGAACTGGAAGAAAATGCTGTTTCGATTCGAAAGAAGAATATATACCGATACGAAAGCAAGAAGGGTACTGATCCAGAATAAACCACGACCTCATAGAATTTATGGAAGGACAAATAATCTTAGGATCCCTGAAATCTGCCAGAATAAGGTGGCTTTTTCATAGAATGGAAGGCTCAGTAACTAAAAATATTCTGGAATCAAAGCCAGCAGGAAACAGATCTGTAAGGAAGGGTAGACGATTGTCGAAACGAATCTAAGAGCTCTGAATGTTGGGAATTGTAGAAGGACAAGCAAAAATCGAGACAAATGGAAGAGTGTTGTGGGAGCGGCAAAGTCCATACGAAGGACGTAAGGCTACCGAAAAAGAAGAAAAATAAAAATATGTTCATATTTGAGTTTTCCAGATATAATGGAAATTAGTTCAACTATCCAATAAAATTGGATATGGATCCACTGATGTAGAGAAAAATCACATGAATACGGTATAAAATTACATAACTTAATAGATGGCATCTAAGTACTACTAACTAATTCGTGAGACCAAACATTATAAAATGAACTCAACTAGACCATCGGTCGAAAATGTTAATTGGAATTTTTTTTATTTGAACGGACTCCTAAAGGCAACTGCTAATAATAATAATTCATTAATATACAAAATTGAACCAGAGAACAGCTAGAATGCTCAAATCATCTACCATTAATAATTAAATGCAATTTCTTGAGTATAGTCATCATTCACATACACATCATAATGCTATGTGCTGTATACTCCTATTTGATTATTCTGTTTGCTTCACTTATCATCAAACTAACAAGTCCTTCATTTTCCAAACTTACTCAATAATTATTATATGTATGTAGGTAGAATAGTTGAATGTTTACCAGATATATTTAGGGCTACGATACGAATTCATATTTACACTATATATGTACTGTGGTGGTCAATAAAATAAAGTCACCTCATAAGTCTTGATATTTGCCCTTAAATTCGGCTTTACAACGACGCAGCATAGACCCACCAAGCTTTCGGTACGTATCGATAATAATGCCATAACTAAACTGCATTGTTCATGGTAAATACGACAATTTTCTCTGTCTGTTCTGTCTGGGGATTGAGAAGGGTATGTGGAAAGACCGATATATATTATTATTCTTAAACTCAAACTGCTTAACCATTCTCGAGATATGTTTGGAATCATTGTCCTGCAATGCAACATCCAACGCAATGGCATTTCATTCTCTGCGTATGGTAAACATCACATTTCGAAGGATATTGACATATTAGTTTCATGTTTTTAATTTTGACAGTCAAAATTTGAATATATCTGCAAAAATATAAACTTTTAAAGTGGCTATATTTTATTGGCCACCACAGTATATATACATACATAGTATGTGAATACTCTGGCGACACATTTGTTGGTAGTACATCTTCAGATTGGTCTTCTGCCAATCATCATTTTGCATATATATGAGCTTTTCTCTATATTCAATGATTCTTGGAATATTCAAATCTATCTATATGTTCTTTATACATTAGATGCAGTTCTCACACAGATTGCATAATAATAAGTTTATGGAATGGAATACACATTGTTATTGTCTAGTAAAGTAGATAGGTATATTGTAAATATAACTATGCATATGTGATGCAATTATATACTAAAACTTATAGGTACATATAATATTATAACCAGGGTGTAATATATGGGGTAAACTTAAGGCTTGTTTTGCCATGTACAAGGGGAAAACTTGACGATGGCTCAACTGTTAAGAATGTAAAACAATTTTCCAAGAAAATGGTGACAATGCATCTTTTATATCAAATTTATGTATGTAGGAGTAGGTACTATATGTATTACTATATTATACATAGAGAGATATTATCATAAGTTAAGAAAATGGGTTATATATATATATATGTATATATGCTATTATAGAGATAAAAAGACGGAGGAGTTGCCCTTTTAAAGGAGACCGTTATAGAGATTTTGTTACAATTACAAAAATTACAAAATAGGTCATGGGCTAACATTGAACGGCTTACAAAGGGGCAATAATGGTAAAAGAAAAAAACAAAATCATTAAGGTACTCAAGATAATAAAAAAAATACAAACAAAGGTAGTTACACATAAAATAACTTCGAAAAACCAAAAAAAAAAAAACGACTCAAACCCACTATAGAAACATAAAAACACATAGAAACTCATAAACGCGTCAAACAAATGAGAAACATACGAGAAAACATTCAGAAACACGTAGAAAAAAAAAGCACAAACTAAGAACAATATAAGAAACAAATGGTGCATCTTCATCATACTAGTGATCTAAGGACTCGAACCATGAAGATGCACTAACTACCACTTCTCCATTTATATCAGCAAAACCATTCAACAATCTCATTCTTAACGTATGCATATCTACATCTTACAAAACTACAATAATATGTTTGACTATTGTTTATCAAATTGCATTGAAGATATGGCCTCAGAACGTATTTAAAGCAAAAAAAAAAAAAAAAAATAAAAAATAAATCTCCTCCAGGGAAAATCCAACTTTTCAACCGAATTAAAAATGTGTAAAAAGATATTTATCTACTCATTTCGTTCTGTTAAAAGAGCAAAACTTAAATAAACTGCACTTGACATTTTACACAACAATTACTGAATGGAAAACATTTTTCATTTTCACATAAATTTTCTATTCTTTTCGGTTGAAAGTTTTGGAACGAACTCCACAAAAATAATCCATCGCCATTCAGCAGTGTGCTGTTTTAAAACGAAACGAATGGCATGACTTTGTACCTATATCTATATCTATACCTATGTATATATGTACTTACATATACATATGTGTATATGTAATGTACTAGTACCTATGGAGTGTTCGTATAGAATGCACTTTTCAGACTACACCTTAGACACAAAATATATGGCCATGGCAAGTGTACCTTTTTATCATCATAGAACTAATAGAACTTTTTCACTAATAAATTCATGAATACGATCTATTAACTTTTAAATGGAGAAAACTGGTGAAAAAGTGTGGAAAATTTTCTATATAAAATAATATTTGTAATAAAAGGAAAATATTAACTTACTATAATGTTGTCATCGTTTTATCACACCAAGTCTAAATGCACCAACCCAGAATGCAGCTGTCAAATCGACGAGATGTAATTAATCGTGATGTTTTTGGTGCGTGATTTACAATAATTATTAAAAAATGTAAATTCGGAGGTATAGTTCAGAATCTACAAAAAAAAAAAAACTTTGCAAGATTTATTTTGAATATCGTCAGGCTAGAAATCAATTCACGTATCAACCACTTTTTCCAAAATCTACTTTTTAATCGATATCGATGTATCGTGGTGGTCGTCGATACGTGTTTTGCTTTCAAGGCCGCGAAGATACGCTATTGTATAAGAGTTAATGGCTCTATAAGGGTTAATTATGCCATACAAAAATAAAAACTTTTCTGCATTTAGTGAAAAAAAAACATAAAAGCGATCGAAGGGGTCGGCTATTTTACCCAATTATAATATCATTCCGCTTGCGTACATAATAAACCCTATACTACCAAAATTTTACGTCTCTAGCTCAACACTTTCTTGAGTTAACCGGGTATGCAAGCGAACGAGCGATCGAAACTTAGTTACTACCAATATTTGATGGAATTATAAACCTTGGAATTTTTATAACAATCATTCCAGATATTTTTTGAAAACATTTAAGCATCAAGTTATAATTTAGCAACTATTCAGCACAATCATTATAGACGCGCGTTCACTACAAATTTTAGTATCCCTAATATAAATGCTCACAATATGGCCGATTAGGGTTATAGATTAATTGAAAAGGCCATCAAAAATCAATTAACTAAAAGATCTTGATGTTTCGCCACTATCTAAGAAAATAATCAATTTTTAAACAAAAACTATGTTTCATTGTTTCAATATGATCACCATTTGTGTTTCAAATAAAAATGTTCCTCATTCCACTATTTAAATTTATGTATCACGTGTCTTGCATGTAAAAGTCCATTTCATCAGTATTCCTGAACTGCATTTGCATTGTACATTGGCATTGTTCTCTGGCATACACAATTTTCTTGAAAAAACATTATCCGAAAACTGAATAGAGAAATGAAAAAAACAACATCGGGGAAAATAGAATTTCTGCAGAGTCATGACAAAAGCTGTTAGCAAATTTTTTAGTTTGTTTTTACCCTAAAAAAATGCATGTTTGCTGAAATTGAAAAATAAATAAATTACTTTGAAAGCATCCACAAAAATGTACAACTACCTAACACAAACACACACACACACATATCTGCACATTGTAAATATTTTGTTATTTTTCCGCACTTTTCTTCCATTTTCTACTAATAAATTTTGAAACATATTTTCGGGGTGGGGCATGACGGAAGAATGGAATGAGTGAACATAGTGGCACGAGATACATAATCTCTACAAGAGACCCGTTTATATGATTGATTGCCCTTTCATAGCAAGACCAAATTGCTTTTCTGCATTAAAATGCATATGGCGACGAGGGCTAATGCAATTTCTTCACTGAATTTATGAACTTCTATGAATGTGCCCCGTACAGAGAGAGAGAGAGAGTTCGTTTTTCCTTGTATTTACGGAATGTTTTTTTTTCTCTCTCGCTTCTTTCTGGTAATGCCTCGAAAAAGGGTAAATCGAATTTTCTAAATGGAAAATAATTTCCATCCATGTGTTGGCTGAGTTTAAAGAGGTTGTTAAATGGATGACCCATTATTAGATTGTAAAGGGGATAAATGCTATGTCTATTTCTTGCACAGCTAGCAAATAACCCTTAAAAAAATGGAACTCATTGGAAATAAGTTAACTTTTTTTTACGGAAAATTTAGCAAACATCACATGGATGTAGGGAATTTCCAATTAGATAAGATAATAACTGGATTTTTCTAAATTGTTTATGGCTGAAGTAATTTTATACACATGGCTGTACGCTTTCTATGAAGTTAATTCGAAATTCGAATTATTTTTTTTACAAAACGCCAAAGATAAAAGGATGAAATGACAGTAAGAATAAAAAATGATATATAAACAATAATTAAAGTTAGCTATTTATGTTAAAATCTCACATGTATGTTTTATGTATACAGTAAATTGTATCTGTAAAAAACCTCCAAAAATGAAAAATACGTATATGAAGTTAATACACCTAAAACAAGCTACCATATGTATCTAGGGCATCTAGGGTAACAAAACAATCAATGTACCTTCACAGCAGCAAACAAACATCACATATTTAAAATCATATTGAATTTTTGTTCAAAAATTAATATTTACTGCAATATTGCACAATATTAGTTCAATACACGCATACATATACAATGTACATATACACAATTCAAAAATTCACCATTCTGCAAATATTGTTGTATATTCGCTCAAAAAAAAAAAAAAATAGGAAAACAGAAAGAGAACGCCAGACATATTCATCATCACAAACTCAAATATTCCAGATGTAGATATGCAATAAATCAACATTTTCGTGTACTGATTTATTTATGATCAATTGTTATGTTGACAATATAACAATAACATAGTTATTACTATATCATATTGGAATATATTTTGAAAATTGACAGTTTAATATTAATATTGTAATCGACAATGTCTAGGCTTAGCCATGCACCATATAGTACATATTGGAATATTTCGCATTTATATAGCATACAAATACAATATTCCCTTTAATGCTCATAAATTTTCTAACTAAAATTGTTAACTTTAACGGGTTAACTTTTTCGAAAAAAGGAAATTTAAAAGTTGGAATATTTCGTTTCTTTAATGCTTTAAATCTTTAACACTTTTATAAAAAACTACGAAAAAAAAGGTCAAATTGTAATTCCCCCCCCCCACTAACAATGACTAAGGTTTTTTTTTTTTTAAATAGTATCTCATGAGGATTTTCCAGAAAATTGTACGTACAGTGATGCAGTGAGCATCATGAATATTATAACAATTCGCCACCTGATAACATAATATTTTTAAAAGCGATGCTAAATTATAGAATTATTGCCGTAAAATTTTCCTAATGCGTAAAAGCTTACAAAGGTAAATCGTTCACCCACCGTCATAATTAATTATTTTGTATAATTTTGCTATAATTCAAAAATGTTTTACTATCAGTACCAGTGTAGCAGCCGTTTAACCAAATAAATAAAACATTTTTCTTATATGATTTATTGTAAATAAAAAGGAATAGAAATTATCTCTTGCCATTTCCCATATAGAAAGACTATGGCTTTTTCTCTCTCTGTATATAACTATATATATATATATTTATATTTATACATTTTCGAGAATGGCAGAAATAACACAAAAATACATTTTTATTTTATTCATCACACACACGTTATATCCTTAAGGTTTATCTTGGAACGTTTCAAAGCCAACACCCATTATACACACAGTATTTTTACTAAAAGCAAACGTATTTTTGCCTTTAAGCGAAAAGAACGTCGGCGAGGTGTTTGGAGGGGATACGGGGGTAGGGGGGTTTCTGAATAATTTTTCAATAACGTAATGAATGCATAAGTAGTTTTATCTTTTGTTTTAAATCTGTTGAAGTATTGCTTTTTCCTTTATTTTCTCTTATTTTTTTTTTTTTCTTTTCTTTGGCAGATGAGGAAAAGAAGCCGTGAGTTGGATATTAGATAGATGTCATTGAACAAATATGGTAAGCGATTTTTATTTTGTGTGTGTTAGGAATTCTTTGACATCCACTAGTAGCAGAGTTATTGTAATTGTTTTTTTAATTATTAAATGTAAATCAATAAATTGAAATCTCAAAAATTAATAAGAAATAATCTTACTCATTTTAGTCGCATTTATAGAATTGGCCAGACATGAGAGAATCCGACATAACAAATCGTCGTAGTTCGTAGAAATAAAATCTTAGATGTGTTTCTCTAAGGTCTAATAGTTAGTTGTATTTTTGAATGAGCCTTCCTAAAAAGAAAAAGAAAAAAATTAATAATTGGTTCAAATAAATCATAGTTTCTGAATAATAATTTTGATTGCGATTTTAAAATTTTTGATAAAAACAACAAAAACCGAAAGAATATTTTTTTTTGATAACAAAAGTCATACCATACTTGTAATTGTAAGAAAAAGACTTTTCAAAATGGCAAATTGTCAGATGAAACATATGAGCCACTATCTGGCATAAATAATTGCAAATATTTACCTCATAAAACAAAAATTAGACATATTTTCTATCTTTGTGACTTTGTTTCATTGTGCTGTTCAAACTTCACAAAACTGTGTAGATTCCCCATTCATTTAATCTACGGAACGACACTGCAACGAAACATTGTTCTGCAATTCTATCGCACCCTCTACTAAATTGTTAAATCTACAAAATTAATAATTCCAAATAAAGCTATGCACATCATTAAGCTCTACCCCCCTCCACTCCAAAAAAAAAAAAATAGAGAAGGATGGGAGCTTATCTAACAAGAAAAGTTACACGAAATTACTATTTGCATGAGAATGAATGACTTTAAATAGCATCAAAACGATTAAACTTAATTGTACACATTATGTCTCTTTATTTTTATCTTAAATACTATGCAAATTAAAATTGAAATTTAAATTAATTTAAATGGAAGTTGTCTGCATTATATTTTAACAGAATAGAATTATGGGTACCTACTACCTAACGGTGATAACTTTATTTTATATTTAGTAAATTTGAAAAGTTTAATTTCCACATAGACAGTATATTATTAGTACAATGTTCTAAGTAGCAGAAGTAAAATAAATATTTAATATAAAAGTTTTTTTATTTTATTATTTTTAAAGATTTTTTTTTTTCATTATATTACGGGGGGCGGAGTGTCATATAAATATATAAGAATTGTCTATTCCATTTTACAATAATTCCTAATAAATATTTTAAACAAACAATTTTTATTCATAATTTCTTCACTCCACGCATAATACAATTAAAAATTGTCTACTTTATGAAATTGTTCACGCTTCGCCACTGTTATAATAAATACTTTTTTTTTGTGATATCATTTTTCTAATTTTTTCTAGTTTAAAAACAAATTTTTACTAAATTTTCAATACTTTTTAAAAGTAACTATAACTCACGAACATTTAACATTTTTCTACTTATTACAATCGGTCAAATCTAAATGGCGCTATAAATGAACCAAAAGGCATTCAACAAAAATCTAGCCACTTATAATTTTTGTACCCGCAGTGTCTCACTGTACAATAAGATTAAAACTGATGACTTCTTAAACACAATACAATTCTCAACATTACGTTTATCACTAATGGGACAAATGCTTTTGAATACATTATATGATTACAGGGCATTCATAACAAATGGGACTATACCGCCGGAGTTAGATATTTTGTATATAAAATAGAACTCAAGGATTTATCTACGACAAATGATAAACTATATGAAGAGATGGTCGTTTTGTGTTATCATAAAATTGACATAATTATTGTAGATTAAGGAACGGAATTAGGAGTTGTTGTTTTCTTTCTGCTTTATTTTTTGTCTTTTCTTCTTTTTGCAGTGTAATACGTCTGCTGGCTGCTTTATGTCGCGTATAATAATGAAGTTACATTTTGCCAAAGAGATTTTCTTTATGGTTGCTGCTTCCTTATTTTACTTTAATTGTGTTTACATGACAATGCTGTGGCCATTATTATTACGATTTATTTTCGTCAGGATTTAGTACGTGAAATTTAATGTTCATAGTTTATAGTGTTTTAAGACAAGACGATACGACACGATAATAATAATATAGAGAGAGAAGCATTGTGAAGTGATTTATTTTAGCAAAATGTGTTCTCTATTTGAAAACGTGCAAAACTATTTTATGGCAATATGTATGTATAATGTTCGGTAGAGGAAAACTTATGCTACGGTTGTCAGTGGAGAACGATTATTTTCTCATAATGTTGTCTAATCATTAATTTTGATAAAGCAATCAAAATGAATTAGAGCTATTCCTTTAATTTCATAAAGTAATTTAAATTTTCAAATACCTGTTCCCAAATATTAATCATGTACGAGAAGAGATTTTCATTTATAGAATATTATCACATTTGATATACATTTAATAACAGAAAACAAAACGAATGCAACCATTGAAGGGGCGTTCCAAAATTCTTATTATCTCTAGAAACAAATACTACCAACAAAAAAAAAACATCTACATAAGAGATTAATGACAAGATTAATGGTCGAACTAGCGTCATTTCATTTAAAATAAAATCATTAGAAATAACGTCACCTAAAACCGATCCCTGAGGCACACCGAATACACTCTACAATGTATTAGACATAGAGTGGTCAACATGTCAATTCAAAATAATTATTTAAGATTAAGAAGAATGCAGGTTGGTCTATAATATTTTAAATCATATATGCGGAGTTAGTACATATTCTAGTGGAAAGGATAAAGTGAGTAATTCCATAACATGAATTGCCTGGAAACATAAAAAAAGTCATCTAAATTGTTCGTTATTTCGATTGAATGCCACAAATAAACCATAGTTTGTATACGAAATCTTGTATAAATCTGATTTTATATACTAAGTAATAAGTAAATGCCTTTGGCTTTATAAAAATTAAGTCATTTACTTAGATTATATTGATATTCTGAGAAAGTTCAATTACTTTAATCTTTTTTGATTGTATGTACAGTACATTGTATACATACATATATTAATAATTACGTTGATCTTACTACCAAGAGCAAAATTACCCACTATTTGCTAAATTATCTTCATTGATGTTTAAATTATACTTAATCCCTAATCATATTCAATCTATATTACTCTAAATCAGAGATTTCCAACATTTTTTCTATGGGACCCAATTTTCAACTCATATCAATTTCGTTGCCCACCCATATAAAGAATTCACATTTTAAATTTTCATGTGGGAATCGCTGCTCTAAATAATGAATAAACAAAGTGGCTTAATCAATTTATATCATTCAATTTGATAAATATTATAGTTTCTTATGCTGCATGTTTACAGATTTCCCTTATGTATAGGAAACCAATGCAAACATTTCCTTCCGTAAACATGTTATTATATGCATTATATGGAAAGGAATTACATGTGCAACCACATATCCATATATGCCATTCCAATTTCAGCTCCCTCACCCTCCACACCATATATATATATATATATATATATATATATATCATTTGGCATATTAGAATTAGATGTTTGGTATATAGTAATTCTACAAGTCATCCCATTTATTTTGCCGTTTCATATCAGCATATTTGAAATAAACTATCTGTGTAGGTACGTACTAAAGCAAAATTCAAAGAAATGTGTGATTTCAAAGAGAAACGATAAATTAGCTTATTAGTTTTTCTTCGTTTCTTTTTCTGTTTTTCTGTTTTTCTCTTTAGACAAGAATGAGTGTTGTAAGTTTGCCGACACATGCTATATGTATGGATGTAACTATCCATAGAAGCTAATTATTAGTAGGGCTGATGGTAAGAATGAACCATTGAACATATTTATGTTATAAAAAGGGGCTGTGGTCATCTTGTACATAAATTAAAATTTTATATATTTTAATGGATCAGGTGTAACAACAGTGCCGAAGGTTCGAATCCCGGTCTTCATTGATCAGGCATTTTGGTTATTTGTCGACGTCGATGTTCAAGTCGGTTTTTAACATATGTGCGATAGACTAACAGCCCATCCATAATTTATCATTTTAAACAATAGAAAATATTTGTTTGAAAGTCGATGGTGCACGGATGAAAAAAAGACTACTCCCCAAAGTTATATTAGTTAAAAATGTTCTTTTAATTATAAAGTGTTACTAACATAATACCGAAACGTTTAATCGAGGAGTCAGGACACTGTAATCAAATTCCATTTAATTTAAAACAACCAAAGATTAACAGAGATACATTTAACAAAACGTTTCCAAGAATAAGAATATCACTTTAATAATAAAGAATAAGAATTAAAAAAAAAACTTAAAAATGCAATTTATCTTTATTGTTTGTTTTGTTAATAACAATACGGCAAATAATAAACTTGTGCACCGCAACCCATAAGCTCAAAATTGTCATTTTCGTTAAGCAGAACTTTTTAAAAAAGTTTACTTCATATCCCTTGAATATTTATGTTCAATTTTCATGGAAATAAGTTGCTGGAGCTTATGAAAGTAATTTCTCTAATAGAATTTTTAATGAGATCTATTGTATAGTATACACAGTTGCAAATTAAAAGGAAAACATTAAAGTTTTTCTGTTATTGTTAAAAAATAACTTTCTAAGTAGTTTTACTTATACGAATTTGATTGAATTTTTATATAACATAAAGTAACGTCCATTGTTTTAAAGAGAGGACGCAAACCGAACACGTGTTTCCATAAATCAATCAACATAATATTATTTCTCGTAATATATTAGCCAGTAATTGTTTTAATCAAATCTAATAACCAAAAGGGCATAGTAACAGAAATTGAATAACCATACAAATGGTAAAATAATTATGATTTAAGTTTTATAAATGAATTTGAATCTCTTGAAAATAAATCCGGCTCGAAGGACCAATACTATTCTGAAGAATATAAAAATTCTGCTACAAAGTAAACAAAAAATAAGATAAAGTCAAGTAATTCAGATACTTCGTACAACAGGAATTAAAATCCCTCTATGTTATCTTCGTTCCATTAAATATACTCTAGAAATAATTATGGATGTTTACTCCATTGAATGCATAGATGTAATGACGGATTGTCTTCTATAGATTTATAATAATTAAAAATTTTACTTGTTATTTATTTATTTTACTTATTACTACTATAGATATAATAGTGATATATGTATAAATATTTTTTCCAAGGGCTCAAAATGTTACATTTTACTTGCCCATAATACAATAATTTCAAAAAATTTATAGAAATATAGAATTGAATGCCGATAATGTGGTTTATAGAACCGCATTCAAATTGCGTCACTATGAAAAAAAAAATGAATGCTATAGCTTTCACGTCTGTGAACGAACATGTTAAGAAAAGATTATAAATTAGAAAAAACTTTCGACGAATAGTGACGAATCGATCGAACGCCTAACACACGCAATATTTATTGTGAAAATAAACAAAAATTTACAATCCGAAATAAACGCATGTTTATTAATTTCCTAAATTATTCTCAACTAACAGCATAAATATTTGCCACATACAGGTATCTCTATACTCTATCTACATATACATATGTATATCTCGTTATGTAGATATGTACTTATATGTATATAGTAGTATGTATGGATACGATTTGTATCAATATAAAATTTTATTACAGTCGCACATGCAAATTTTCCATTTTACCAGCAAATATTTTATTGCATAAAGTTATAATTATCAACAGAGAACAAAACATAAATATGATGTTACATATTAAAAATGGTATTGACAATTTTTTTTTCCTCAATTTATTGATCAAACACAAAATGAAAAAGGATTTTTTGTTGTTGTTGTTGTTTTGGTATGTTGAAACTATTTTCCACGAGTAAATATTTAGTTGTCAGAGTAGAATGGCATAGATATTTCATTTTATTTGATACAAATATTATATATATTATGTACTTAAATGTATTTAGATTATACTATACATATACATATACATATACATACATACATACACTTATCTTATACATATCATACATATGTAGTATAACTATAATACTGAACATTATGTATCTAAATCTATCTATCTGTTCGGCATCACATATGTCAATATTATATCAAACATAAATATATGTACTTTGTTGAATCCATTATTTTAGTTAGCTCTAGTTTTGTCTACTAAAATAGAATTAACTTTCTACTAATTGTTATTTGTTCTTTATATGTTTATTGAAATAATATCGATAGAATAAAAATAAGAGAGGGTGTGTTTGGGTGTTGGGAGCGATAATTAATTGCATTCAATTATTATCAGATCAGCAGAATTATCTGAAATGGACATGACTTTCACATAAGGACAGTCGAATTAAGGCTATTATTGAACATGCCGATGTTTTTACTTTAGTTCTAAATATCGTGAGACAAGTCGATATAAGATACGAAAAAAAATATATACCCACCGACTGCCATAATACTAAAGATCTATACAAACGAATCTATGTCTTTCTAATGTCTTTCTAGTATCGATCGACTCTTAATTCAAGTTGATCATCATAATAATAAGTAAATCCCTTGAAATCAAAATTCGAAAGTTAAGTTAATGAACACAAAGAGACAGTGTGTGTTCTTGGAGGATTAATTAGGGCCAATGAGCAATCAAAGCCAAAAAACTAAAGGAGCAGGATAAGACAAATTTAGCTGAAAACTGAAAGGCTATGGATACGTCGTATAATGAGATTCTCAAAATTAATGAGTAATTTCCCCCACCCCCGCCTCCACAAATTTACCTGTGAATTCAACTCTATGCTTCCATATACTTATGTATACGTACATATACCGCTCTATCTATCCTATTGAAAATAAAATACCTTGTGGAAGTTATCGCTTAGTGTTCCGTGATCCATTTTTGTCGAAAGCCGTTTTCTTAACTCTACAATAAAATCCATTCAACATGATTCATCTTTGCTACAACTGTTACGCACTGTACCACACACACACACACACACACACACCAAATATCAGATATAACGCACTATACCTACAACATCCTACATATGTATGTACATAGACAGTGGTTTTCCCCCATTCCTCCGCACATATATTTTTTTCTTCTTCTTTTGGGGCATGGCACAATAAAGTATAAAGGAAAGCCATTAACGGTGTCCTGACGTCATGTATAGATACCTTCTAAATATAGAAGAAATATGTGGCAAAAGTCACTTTTCCTTAGGAAGCGCTATAGATATGTGTAGTGTGTATATGGTCTCTATACTTACATATATGGTGGAAGGGGGAGGGACCGTGATGCTCTTTCAATAATAAATGGTGGAAACGGAAAAAAGAATCATCGCCGGTATGTCCTGGATGGAACGGAAAATGGTTGTACAAATTTAATAAAATCTAATTACATGGTCGCTATGGAAGGAAAAAAGGGATGTAGGCTTGATATTAGTATCTCTTTGGTAGCAAACTCCTCTTATGTCATGAAATGTATAATGTATAAATATTGGAGGGCAAGTGTACGGAAAATTGTGGTGATGGCTTTTTGGGGGGGCCGCAATATTTATGATTCCTATATACGGGAAACGCATAATAAATTTATTTTTTGGGGGTATTTGGCATTTATTGCGATTTGTGAGGTTTTTTTTTTCAATACAAACTCGGTATACTTTTGTTGTGGGGAACTTGGGACGCGTTGATTTACTGGAATGTGAACAAATACGTCTTTCTTTTCTTTCAAGCAAACAGAAGGGAAAAGTAAGTCGGTGGGTGATCCTAAAAAGATATGATATCTCGATATCTTCATTGTCGATTGTACAAAATGGTAAATTAGGGTTGGCATATTTGGTGATAAGTTGATTTGTTTTGTTGTATGAAGAAAAAGACGGTGAGAGTTTGTGTGACAATAATGTAGATTAAATCTAAAGTGATGCATTGTCTAAGACATAAATATATTTTGAAGCGTTAATTTTCAATTACTTAGTACACAGCCTCTAAAATGAAACTGTTTTACTGACACTTTTATTGTGTAACAAAACTGTAGAAGAAACTATGTAAATTCCATGCATTCAAACCTATTTGGTAGGCAGGGAACGATGACCGTGACCAGTTAACTGTAAAGTTGGATGCAGCGCCATAACAGTAGGGCGTGGAACATTTTGATCTATTAATGTAATCTCAATTTTTGTATTCTCTATAACTTTTGTTACGTTCATTTTTCTCTGATCCATATAAATTTCGAGTAAGCGATTAAAAACACTATAAAATTAATGGCAGCGCCATAACGGTAAGTCGTGAAACTTTTTTGTCTATGAATGAAATCTTCAATTTTTAATTCTCTATAATTGTTCTCATATTGATTTATTCTACATTCCGAATATATTTTGAGTAAATGAATGGTTTTTATAAAATATATGTAGTATGCCACCTTCACCTATACCATGTCCGGTTTGCTCCAAAATAGAGATTTAACTCTAGAAGTACTTGATAAACTGTCAAAATTTCAGTTCTTCGTTTAGCCGGAATCTTGATAAACGAACGGACATGCATATGTTTCGATTTAAAATTTTACGATAAATATTGGAGCGTTACAAACTCCATACCAAAGTTATAATACGCTTTGATTACCATATCTTAAGAGATATGAATACCCGTATATTAAGAGATAAGAACAATTTTATGCTCACGTATCTGGGCATTTTCTATTGGAAATAGGAACATCATCGGGGTCACCAAAATCAAATTTCCATCTAATACATAATACCTCTATATAGGTATATATAAAGATTTGAATAAATACATACATACATTGTTACAACGTTAAAATGGAGGTTGCCCTACTTCAAACCGTTTGTCCTACTTTCCAGAAATATTAAAAATAAATAAAATACAAAAAACGAAAAATAACACAAACAAAAGAGGATCCAATATAAATATGATGTTTATTGTGATTCATTCATACATACAATGGCACCAATACACACAAAAATAAAAAAATAACACTGGATCACTAAAATTTTATATTATTTTACAATTTTTGGTTGAAAAAAGGACCAAACCTTTCAAATAATAAAATAAATAGCCAATAACGGGGGAAAAAAAAGTTTTTTTTTTTTTTCAAAAACATAAACTCTAATATTGTCATAACGCAAATACCATTTTCCGTATATAAAAAAAAATGTTTTTGAATATAAATGGGTGCCATAATGTTCTTTTGGAAAATAATAAATATCATCTGGGGTGTATTTCAAACATCGTCTCCATAGATTTTTTTTTTTTTCTTCTTTTCCTTTTTATTTTCGTTTTACATCGAAATTTAAACAACATCGATGGAAATCATGTGAAAAACCATTTTCGTCGATAAAGCCAATGGTTGGGCGCGCATTCACTCTGAGAACTTTTCTATACCAATTCTATTGAATTGAAGGATATATGGATGGTATGTACATAAACATTAAAATAAATTGTTTCTGTTGCTCGATTAGCCCACCCTTAATTCGACAACAAATACAATGTTTCTCTATGTATTGGTATATGATATGAGTATAAAAGCTTTTTTTTTTTTTGCTTATTTCCTTTTTTGGAAGAAAGAATTGCATGATCATGCAGAATTTTAAATTTAAATATAAAACAAAAAACGCAGAGTTTAAATTAAATTTGTCGCAACTATATCTACGTAGGGGAAACCCTTACGTAAGACGAAAAAAAAAAAAATATTTCAAAGTCAACAAAAAATATCGTTTTGTCTTAAAACTTTGAGACTTTCACCAATATCCTTTTTTTTTCTTAAATTTTTTTTTTTTCGATTTTGTATTTTATACTCTTTGCAGTTTTTCAATGTTCACTACTATGGTTGAGAATGTGCATGTAAATTGGAAAATTTGCATCAAACACGATTTCGTTAAGTCAAGAACTTATTCAGCCATGAAATAGCAAGAAAGTGGATAAAAATTCTATATATATATACGTATAAAAGAGGGGACAACATACACATCGAATAAAGTCCCTTCTCTACATACATACATATAAAATGTCCATGTTTATGCTGAAAGTTTTCTATGGTTATTGGTCAATAAAGAAAGCAGATTGCTTTATGTAAATATTCAATATACACACCAATATCATAGAAGTGGAAATTATTCTCGTTCGACAAAACATTCCAAAAATCTTATTACATATAAGAACGTTGAACCACATTCTTTAACAATAGTTAAAGGAAAATTTTCAGTGGCGGTACGTGAGAATTATTGATCGTGGTAGTTATGGACGGGTTAACAATAGAATTACCAGACCCGTCATTTTGAGAGAATTCGAAATTTTGATTCAAAATTATTAATGTTCTAAAAGCATTTTTTTTATGTTAATTTTTATTTATATACAAATACGATTCTTTATGTATCTACATTTAGTTTAATCCCTCTACCCCTATTCCTGTTTAAGATACATATATAGTATATCTAGAATTCTAAAAGTATAAAGTTAAACAAAACAAATTAAAATTCAACTAAATTTGTTCAGGGAGACATTCTTTATGTTTTTAGTCCATTAAAAAGTTAACCCTTTAAAGGCATCGTTTGTACCTCACCAAAAAGTGAGTAAATTTTATGGTTAATATCAAATCAAAATCTATAGACCTTAAACCTTAAAGGGTTAAAATATTATAAAAATACACAGTTTCAAGTTGTGTATAGTCGTGTTCATAAGTCGTTTTCTCCATTTGCCGTTTTCCTATATTGCACCATAGATCCGACGGAGCATCTTTCTCTCATAGGGGTTAATAGGTCCTTCTTGTTCCTCAAATATGTATGTAGTTCCCGATTAAGTCACACTACTGGAGACTGTAGTAAATATATATACTCTAGTGTCTAATCTAAGTTTATTGCTCTCTGAAGTTTAATTTAGATATAAACCGAAGTATAAAAATAAAATCCTTTTTTGAATCATCCCTTTAAAATAGGTAGCATCTGTATTCGTATCGTACACATAATTAAATCTTGAAACTTTGAAATCTTGAAACGGAAAAAAAAATCACAGAAAAAAAAACCAACCTTCAAACATGAACTTCTAACCTTAATTTTTTTATCTTTGTCAAACTTAACAGACCAAAACCAATGAATAACATTTTCAACATTACCATCAAGACCGTTTTCACTTTATCATAAGAATATTTTTAGAGAGATTTCTTTCAGAAAAAGATGGACCCGACATAAGTTTCAAATATTTTTTTTTTCATTTTGTTGTTGTTGAGGCTACCTTCGTATAATATGCCCCTTTCTATATGTACATATATATATATATATATATATATATATATATATAAATATATATATAATGTAACCATATTGTGTTTAGAGACTAAAAATATTTTTTCTCAATGATAAATCCTTTTTTATTTAGAAAAAGGGGCTTTTCTCCAACCACCGCGCTTGCTTAAAGTTTTGGATAAATCAAAAGTTTACCGAATCTTTGAATTTTTTTTTTTTTTTTTTTTTTGAGGACAATTTAACGTTTTATTCCTTTGAATGGCATTTTAATTTAAAGCATTTTCCCTTAACCAAATGTTTGAATTTGAAATGTTGCTGTCATCAATGTTCCACAATTTTGTTTAATACGAAGATTTTTTTTTAAATTTTTTAATTGATCTATTTTTCTAAGAAAAATGGAAAATATAACTGACGGCAAAGTTTAATTTCTGTAAAATGGTGGACATTTGAAAGGTTTGGTAAAATGTTACATTATGAAATATATATATATTGAGACATAACTAGAGGTTAATACAAAGGGACATTTGAGCTCCACATCTACAGATTCAAATCATAAAACCAGTAAAGAAGCAAATCCGAACCCCTTTTATCTAAGTTTCAAACCAAAATATACAAATTTGAAATAGAATCTGGGAACTCAAAAATGTGTTGAGCTAGAGACATTAATTTTGGAAGTACAAGTTTAACAACGAAAGTAGATATACAATTTTGGAACTTTTCCCTTTATTCTCACCATACCAAACATCTTCAAAATGAATGGAATATGCTTGCTACAATAATTTTTTAAATAAATTGTTTTGTTTAATGGATGACACATTTCTTAAATCAAGTTTGTGGAACTGCGCGACTCTCTTACCAGACTCACTCACCACACTCACTTAACGCACACACTCACTTAACGCAATCACTCACTTAATGCACTCACTCACTCAATATTAGATTTTGGTTATTTAGAGTTCATGAAAAACTGAAGGAGCCTTCTGAACGAATATCAACACCAATACTTCAACTAGCAATAATAAAAATATCCATCCACCCAGAAACATTTCATAAACTCAATTCAACTTATTAAAATTATTATAAAATTTATAAGTCATTACAAGGACCGACATTCCTTTTATATCATTTTTATTATCTCATTTTAATATCCGCACCAGTTTCTCAAAAAGAAAATGTATGTATATGAATTGTCCATTTATCTTATATATGCATATGTAGGTACTCTACATATTTGTATATATGGATATATGTACACACATAACATACCAACCCTATATAAACCTACCTGAAATATGTTTATCCTTTTTCGAATAATTTTAACATAAAAAGCACTTCACAAAAGAACATAAATTTCTATATTGACTCAGAAAATGTGATTAAATTCCTTTGGGTATATTTCATCAAATTCAAGTTTATTATTCAGCATTTTCTACGTGCTTCATTGGATTTATACACGCTGAATATCCTGAGAGTCCTTGAGTGTATGTATAGATAAAAAAAAAAAAAACGAAGAGAACACATAATATATAAAATTATGTTTGTCAAAAGAACCGTTGAATTCGATAAAACTCTCAAAAATACATATAAAATCTCATGAATTACAAAAATAAAATAAAAAAAAAAAAATGTTATTTCGGAAAAAAAAAACCAAAAACAAAAATAAACATTCTATCTATTTATATATATAAAATAAAGGATAATAACAAAAGGTCATCAAATGATGTGATAAAATAAAAACCAATGTCCTTTTATACCCAGAATCCATTATATGTATGAGATTCCCTTTGATTTGTCCAGGAATTTTTCGGTTTTTTTTTTCGCGTGTGTGTCCTTGTTTCACATTCAATGTTACAATGTGTATGGGTTATACATCGATCCTTCTTTATCGTTTTTGTTGTTCTGGTTGTTGTTGTTGTTGTACCGTCTGATAAATTGTCCTCCGGAGATATCCTTTACATATGGTTTGAGTGGTCATCGAAATGGATCTCGATATAGAAGAAATATAAAAAGTGGCTCATTTTCGTGAAAAATACACCGGAAGACATTGATACAAACCCATCATACAAAGATATATCACACACGTACCTACATATATAATACAATGTACGTCTACACGTCTGTGTTTGGAGTATAGGCTGAGAAAGTTGGGGTTTGGGGTATCGTAAATAAAGAATCAAATCCAAGCAATGGTTTTATAAAAACGGAATTCGATTTTAATGATGATTTATATACTTGAAATTGCAAAATCTCGAAAGAGAAAAAGAAATCAATAATTTATATACTTTAATTCTTTTTTTTGTATATAATACTATCTTTGTATCTGACACGTATGTATGTATGTATGTATATGTACTGTGTACATATCTATGGTTGGGATTAAAGAAGAAATTTCTAGTTTTTGTCAAGGAGCAACAGGATGTATGTATATATTGAGTATTGAGATTGACCCTCCATTGAAGAGTTGATAGTGTGACTTTATACTGTTCAATAAGGTCTTTTTTTTGTTGTTGTATTTTTTAAGTTAAATTCCCATTCAATGGTGTTTCTATAAGAATGTTATTTCAATTTGATTCGATTGCATGGATTGAATATGCCATGTTTCACTTTATTGGAAATATTGTTAGTGACATTTCATTTTATTATTAGAGTTAGATGACGATGTTTAGAACCCTTCTTAAATGCTGCCGTTATTTTTAGTATAGAAAGCCGCAAGGTGAATCCATTGAACTCCATACTGATTCTGATCCTACTCATTAACCCAATAACGCCGGCCGTTTCCATTTAAGGACGGATAGTTAAATTGTCATAATTTTCACGATTTTTGAAAATAATTTGTATTCTGGTCTGGTACAATATTTACTCAAATGACTTATCGAAAAATTTAAGTTTTAAGTGCAATTTTGTTGTTGTTGTTGTATTTTTTTAATGCCCTTTTGGATGTATGTTGTGCAAATTGGTTTTAGGCGTTAATGGGTTAAGTAAAATCCATAATTTTTTTTAATATGTTCTTGAATCACATAGTTAAAGATGAATTCTGCCAACACCGAATATTCAGAATACAACATCAGACTCTTGGCAACCTCATCACACTCATCCATCTCCGGTAGGATAGTTGATACTGATTTTTAACGATGAATGAAATTTTGTACAGTAATAAATAGGTAGTTAGCATTTTATGTCTCTCTTTAGCTTCAAAGCAATTAATTTAATTTCAATTAATGCTAAAGGTACAAATATTCGTTGTCATATCATTCCAACTTTATATCCTTGTCATCATTATAACTCCTGGGTATAATATAAAATTCATTCATGTACCGTATATCGTCGTACGTATAGGCCATCTGGATTTTATTAGCCAAAACGAAATCCAAGACAAACATGATAAAATTCATTTAAATCCTGGCAAGGATTTAGTCTGTCAGTCTTTATACGTTCGACCTTTGCTTCAAAGCACGTACCATGTTGTCTTCTGTGCCTTCTCCACATACATTTTCTGCAATAAATATATTTTTGTATTTCAGTCCTTTTCTTTATGTTTTCCACATCCTTTAACTGGTTTTCTGTTATAAATCGTTTGTTATTGTCAAACAAAAACCATTATATACATATGTATGTATGTATAGCATAGCTGTATGACATCACTTTTAAAGTTTTCTTTTCGCACTTCACTTTGGGAGGTCATGAAGGAAACAAAAAAACAACCACCGCGCACTATATCAACAGCAACAGCAGCAACAGCAGCAACAGCAACAACAGCAACAACAACAACAACAACAACAATCAAACAATTCGATCGACATATGCCAAATCAATAAATTCTCACCACATCAAAAGTGTTTTGTTTTACTCGAATGGAAACACTGGTAAATTAGAGAAAATGATTGTTTCGATACTTGGAACCATCAATCATACATTGATCTAGACTAGTACTAGCCAAATAACGCTTTGCCAGCAAATAATCATCAATCACATTAAACGTCACTTCATATCAATTAAAGATGATTGCCGTATAATAACAGCTGTTTTTATTCACACAAATATAATATATGTATGTATATGTATATATGATGATAATTGTGGGTGGTGGGATAGAGGTGTTGAGGTAGGTAGGAGTAATATTGTTTTTTGATGATATCAATAAATATTTGATATATAATTTGATATTAATTTTAATTATAGACTGTTGCGCACATTATCTTTAATTTGTTTTCGTTAAATTGAAGTTGATTTATTGAGATTGATATTATTTTTTTTTTATTACTGACACGCTAGAGGAACGACAAGGGATTTGAAATTCGTCATTGGAAATTAATGGAGTTTTTCTTAATAGTGTCGTCGGCAAATTTTTGGTGAAATTATTGTTAGGTTAAAAAATCCATTAAATTTATTCGAGAATTTATTTACTGGTGCAAAAATACCATAGTTTAACAGTTCTATTTTTTTCCTGACTGAATTGAGTAAATCTCTAATAGGCTAATTGGTTTAATCAACCAAACTGACTGATTGTCTGATTGATTACTAACCAGCTAATTGTTTGACGAACCGTTGGGCTGATAGACAAAAATACCGATTGATTTATAAATTGAAGGGTTACTGGAATAGTTGACTGAATCAATCTTCTTCTTTCTAGGGTGCTACAACGGCGTGGTGTACGTTTAGGCCTGTTCAAAGAGCATTCACAGCGGTTACATTTTTTTTGTTAACAATCAAATTTGGTCACACAATCAACCCTAATCCGGGTTTTTTTTTCAATTGAAAACACTCCAATTGAGAAATTCTCACACTTCAAGATGTTTTTTTTTTCTAACATTTGAAGTGTTTCCGTTGCATCTACAACCGGCAGTTATTCCTTGAAATGATGCTCTGGACCTACATTTAAGTGGAATCCGACCCACTCGGCCCAAGGTACAAACTGCATACGAGAGAAAAACACTTAATATTTTACTCCCAGACATGGATCGAGCCCGGGACCTCCCATTCTAAGGGTATTACTTCTACCATTGAGTCATTTAGTTCAAAAACTAAATGATTGTCTTTTAGATGATTTCCAACTTCCTATAGGTACCTAATCAAGAAACTCCGACTGATAGACTGTTAAGTGATTATTAAATGATTGATTTATTAACTGATTTATTGTCTGATTGGTAGACTAACTTACGAATTGATTGACTGAAAGAGAATGACCTAAATACTAGTTAGAGGACTAGCTTAACTTACTATCAGACTAACTGGCCTGATTATATGGTTAATAGCTATCTGACTAATGACTATGTAACTATGCACATACATATAGTATATTAAAGCTTTCTGGCTGTTATTTTCCAATTTACTGACTGGATGTTTTCCATCCTTATATTTAATGTCCCCAAAATAATAATTTACAACATTTTCTCAAACACAAAATTACTAAATCATAAATAATTTTTCTAAATTTGTAAACCTCAATTAATATCAGAGAGTATTACGACCCCCCTACAGTATAACTTTAAACTAATTCACATAAATGAAGTTTTATACAACTCCCATAGCAATTCAACCATTATTTATCTTCAAACCAACCGTAAATATAATTTTTTTTTTTGTTGTTTCTGTTTGCTTGGAAAAATTTGTGTGTTTTCTTAAGAAAAACATAATTTAGTGATTTGGTGAAATCCACCTAAATAGAAAATTTCAAGTTAAATTCAGAAAACAAAACGTCCATCTGGTGACATTGTCCTCACAGGAAAAGTATAAGTAATGAGAAAAGTTTTGTTTTTGTTTTTTTTTTTTTTAAATTACTTGAAACTGGAATACTTATGATTATCCAACAAAATAAAGAGACCAACTTCTCTCTTCATATTATATTTTTATTCAAAAAAATCAAATAATAATTTTATTCAACAACAACAACAACAACAACAACAAATAAAGCAACGAAATTTCCATAAAAATATATATTTTGGAACCGAAATATTTTCTACGTGTATTTTGTGGAAATTACGGAAATTCTTAAGTCACATTTTGCAGCGACAAAAAAAAAACACAAAAATATATATTATATAAACGGTGGAACGAACATAAAAAAGAGATTATTGCACATAACCATGCATTCATGTACCTATGTACAATTGTACAGATATATGTATGTATGATGTTGTTAAAAATATACACTAATGCAAGTTATTTATGTGCAGATGTTTCTTATCAGGTAAGGTGCGTGCTAGTTATATACACTGGGCATCAAGAGTATTCGTAAAAATGTCCATAAGAAATAATGTTAATTTGTACGAATACTCTTGATACCCACTGTATATAAATATCAAATTCCATATGGAAGTGATGCAACACGGAAGAAGAATGGTTTCGCTATAAATTCTCTTTGTGAGTTATTGTGAAAATTGTAGCGCTACAGTGGTATTCTACATTCCTCTTTCTATTAGTTGCATCACTTTCAAGAGTTTTGTTATAATGTGGTCACCATTTTCCACTATTTACACTATACTAAATACTCACACTCATACTAAACACTCAAAGCCAGAAAAAAAAACAATTTAATTAATAATCCGTGACAAATTTGTTTGCAAATGAATATAATTATATGTGTACTTGGGAGCTACTGCAAAATGTGAAATTACATTTTTGACTAAATTTATATATTTATGAATGAAGTGCATACCTATACTCGTACGTACATACATACATATTATATAAAATTCATTTAAAAAGCAATTTTCCTTTTTGTCATTTTGATTTGGTGTAATAAGAATAAGTAAGTTGACATTTGTTGACTTAGTGATGAAAATGACAAGAATGTAATATTGAATAGTTTTTAAAGTTGCATGATGCTTAATACTTGTGAAAATATTTCCACTGTGTGTATATTATGAAGCTTAAAATAGTATTCCCATTAATAAATGATATTCTCATATTAATATTTTATTCCCTACTCCCTACAACGGAAAGATTTTTTTAAAAAAGAGTGAAACGAACAGTGGCGAAACGTAAGATTTTTTTTTTTTTTTTTTGGTTTTACACTAAACTACACAGTTGCAAAAAAAGTCTTAAAATATTGATCATAAATGTAAATGTTGCGAGCAAAGCTAGCAATTTTTTTTTTTTTTTGTTAGTGCTAATCGAAATAAGTAAGGTATGTGAGGAAAACGTTGATTTTTCTAAATAAATTAGTTTCAGCTGTAGTTTCTGTAGAAGAATGGGTTTTTTTTTATAATTGCTAGACAAGGGTTAGTACTATCAGGCACGAATAATGGTGCCATTAATCATTTGTAGTGAAATTATTCTCTCAATATTACCTACTTTAGAATTATATCACGAAACGGATTTCATACCTATAAACAAACATACATTATTTCTATCTAATTCTAATTCATACCCGCCAATACACCCCAACTTTAATTTATTTATTGACACCATATCATTATAATTATGAACTTGTTGATCAAAGTTAATAATTTAGTTGTATGTCAATACTACTTTATGGTGTACAATTATTTATTGTGAATTAGCTATCGTTAATATAAAGTGACACAAATGGGATTATCATAAATTAATGACAGGAGGCGTGGGTGATGGTAGAAAACTATAATAACTAAATGAAATATTGTACGTTTTGCCAAAATGAAGTTAATCATCAATTGAAAGGATCGCGCTCTGTATGCATATTATAAACTACAATTTATATAAGGGGGCACAATTTTGAATTACATTAAATTGATATATTTCGTTTGAAGTATGTTCGAAACATGTAAATTAACATTCAATTCAATTAATTCTAACTTTACCGGATGAATGTTCTATTTAGTAGTATAGTAGGTATATCTGTAAATTGTTAACTCTAAATAAAGTTTATTAACATGACGAAAATCTGTTAAATTGTAACTAGTAGGTGATTGTAAATTATAAAATCGATAATATCTGGAACGATAGAATTAGGAGCCTACCGTATCAAATTAAATAATTCAAAGCAAAATGATATATACAATATGTAAATACAAATTAATAACTATAAATTAAATATTTGCAAAATTGGCAATTATTATTAACCCATAAACGTCTAGAAAAAATAAATATTTTGGCACTCTATAATATTGTATATCATTTCTTAAGTGCTATTTTTTTAATATTTATAAATTTGCTTAATTAGGTTGAGTTAGATAATTGAATCAAATGCAATGATATTTATATAAAGTTTGTTGGCCATAAACATAATTTAAAAAGAAAAAAACAACACAAATAAACTTACTCTAACCGCGTGCGTGTAGATAAAATCGAATTCACTCCTACATCGATCGTATGATTTTAACAAATTTTTTATGTTTGGACAACTATAAAAACCACAATATTCACAAATAATTCAAATAAAAATAGTGAAAAACTAATTAAATATAAAATTCTGACGTTTTGATTTTTATATCGCTCTCTTTGCACTGTTCAAACAGAAAAATTCCCGCAAGTTGAAAAAATCATTTGGCGAACGAGAGGTTGACAGAGAAATGTCTGGTTGTCGCGTTTTACCTTAATGGGTCATCATCATCATCGTCTTTCTCGTGAAATTTTAAATCGAAATCTAGTATCGCACCACTCCGACAGTAATTTAGAAAACAGTTTTTCGTACAAATGTCACCCAAATGTGATTAACAATGGTATTTTTGAGTTTAATAATTTGTCGTCCGACTAAGGTTCACCATTTGTGCCATGTATATTATAGATGTTTACTTATCCCGAAAATTATTCTGTTCAAGCATAAAATCGTTCTCTATATAAAGCCATTAGAAAGTATTTGAATATGCGGGGTACCCTCAGCATTTCCAGAGGTAAATTGAATCGGGTTTTTGGGGGAAGAGAAGTTAATTATGGTCATTCTCATGCAATGTATGTATGTAGTATGAGGATTGGAACACTTTTATTGGCCGGGTAATATCAATGGACTTATCCCCCTACATAATATAGATGAAATCGGTTGTGCTAAATTAATTATATTTAATCTGTAACGCATGGATGATAATGGTCATGTGCTCATATTTTACTGTTGATGTAAATCATAAGCCAGACTATCATTTAATATAATGTACGATGTGACGTCACACATTTTCCAGAAGATAGAATATTAGGGTCGGTATTTAGAATTTATATGTTGTGCATAAATGTTTTTTGGGTAGTTAAATTTCCCTTGTGAAAATAATTTATGTTTAGAAATGTAAAAAGGATTATGAGTGTGAAAATAATTCGAGGCGGTTAGCTTTTATCAATCAACAAAGATAAACATTCTGACAACAAAATTCGTTTAAAGAAGGATATCGTATAGGGTAGTATAAAAACTAGTTATGAATATAAAAATTTTAACGAAAAAAATTAAATTAAATATCATAATCTTAAAGTAACAAATGATCGATAAAATACTTAATTTATTACTGGGTCCGTGTAACAAATGTAAATGTTACACCTTACACGACGAAAATCATGTTACATTTGGCTGCATTTGTTAACAAAATTGGTACCTAATTTTCAATCCAATGGTTTTTGCCAATTTGCCATTCTGAAATATTTCCAAACAATTCTGAATATGGCTTGGGATGAGGTTATTTCATGTATCTGTCAAACTGTATTGGATGGAATCGTATTAGTTTGCTACATTTGTTACATTTGTTACATTTGTTTCAATTATTACGAATGTGTTACCAAAATTTGATAACAAATGTAACAAATTCAAAAAAAAAAGTGTTACTTTAACAACCATGATAAAAAGTATGTAGTTTTCTATATTATTATTAAAAATTACGTCATTTTATGTAACATTTAATAATCATATCCAAACTGACCTAAAAACAAGTTCCAGATGAAAAGTTTTCGCTTAACAAGACACATCTCAAAAGCTGAATATAGATTTCTATGCAAACATAATTCACTATTGAAAACCATACCAACGTATAAAGCTAAGAAGTAGACAATAGACTGAAAGTATCATTTTTGTGTTTAAAGAGAATGTGAACAATTTCCTGCTATTCAGTGTCTAACAGTTAGCAAAGGAAATTGGCCACAAGATGGCAAAACCGGATGTATGTACAACAAGCAAGCAAAACATTATTCCTCAAGAATCCATATATATGTATGTGTGTATCTATGCATGTATGTATAAATATATATGCATATGTGTATGTTTTACCAATTTGTAGATAATTTTGAATATTATTGTTTAAATTAAATGCATATAGTAGTAACTATTCAGAGCAATGATGACATTTCAAAGAAAATTATATGTACGAGTATTAAATATCTACACAGAAATTTTCAAATAACTTTTCAAAAGTTTTTCATTTAAAGTTTCGATAACTTTCAGGTAAACTGTATATGTATGTATGTAAATATATATAAATACACGAACGACATGATATCATAGTTTGCTTAATTTTGTTTTAATAAGGAAAATTAATTGAAGTTGTTCATTTGAATTATGGAAAAAAAAATTATTTCGTCGCTTAGTATCCACCAGCTTCACAGATAGATAAATGGAAAGAAACATTTTGTGAGGTGGTAAACTTTAAATTAATTTCCATTAATATTTATTGCGAAAGAATAATCATTAAAGTAATTTTTTAGGACATCAGTAAGTCATTTAATGACAAAATGGATCGGAGGTGCATTTGGAACAGAAGGTCGCTAGTTCAAGAGTAACTTAAAGTAAAAAATATGGCAATGTTTAAAAAATGTTGGTGAAAGAGTGAATATTTAAAGGGTTTTCGAAGAAAAAAAATCAATAAGCGCTCTATTGTCATATTAGCTAAGATAAAAAATAACAACTTAAAGGTGGTTAATGAATGATTATGATATTTTTCATGGGCTGCGTTGGGAATTAGTCGGACTAATTGAAAACTCAACTGAAATTTTATTGAAAACCATTCAACTAAAATTTGACAGTTAAATTTTTTTTTTAATTTTTTGAAAGTTTTTTTTATAATTGAAAAATTAGTTTTTTATTAGATTTGAAACGTAATCCTACTTTTTGTATGGGTTCCTTGTCTCGTATAAAGCGGATTTGTATAACGCGGCATTTTTGTGGAACCTAACCTCCGCATTATACGAGGGTTACCTGTTCCTACTTACAGCTCATAAATAAAAGTCAGAAGATTGCAAGTTCAATAAATCCTTTTTACATTACAAATTTAATCAATTTCAAAAAATTATGTAATGTAATTTTTCATTGTAATTTTACAGTCACTTGATTAATACCGAAAAAAGGACAAACACCATCCTAAATGGTACCAGTTTCTTTTCATTTCATATTTAACTAACTGGTTGATTGATGAACATAACCAAACAATAAGAAAACAACCATCAAGTTCCTCTCCAGCTCCAGAAAAATTATGTGAATATACGACATACTTGTAAGTTGTAACATGGCATTTTTTTTTTACGTTGTGTAAAAAGACGGCTGTACACAAAAACACAAACGATTTATTATGAAAAATGATGTGTTTTGTAATGTTTTGTTTTTGCTGTGTCTGATGTAATGAATTATTTACTGAATGGCTTAAGTATAGTGACAAATAGTATTAAACATGGATAAATGTTTTGTTCAATTTTTCGGAAAAAAAGTGTATGAAAAGAGAAACCGTCTAGTCATACGTAGATGGGAAAAAAAGTAAACTATGTGTTAGGGTTGGCCACAAATCTAAATTTTAAAAATAATCTCAAACATTTTTTATTTTTCGCAATTTTCATTTTAAATCTTATCAAAAATTATTTCTCCAGAAAAAGTTAAAAACTCAAAATCCGCCATTTTTTTCTTTTTATCAATTTTTTATAATTATCTTTGGTCCAAAATCTACAAAAATACCAATGAATGAATAAAAAGAACGCCGTTTAGGTTTAGAACATCTCCAACCGAACTATATAGAGAAGAAGAAGATCAAGGAAAAGATTGCTGCAGTACAACACGACCGAACAGCAGGCGCGTAGCTAACATTAGGCAAGATGGGTTGGTCCCTTTGGCCTGACAGTGATCTCGAAATAGAAAACTGGAGAGCACACAAAATCCACTATAGCTCTATAGCAGATAAGTATTTCCAGAATTTAATAAAAAAAAAATTATTAATAATTGTCTTAACCTTATTCCTATCGAAGCATTACAATTTCATGCTAATTTGATGTAGTATGCTTCTTTTAGTTTATTCTAATCTTCCATTCATTAACACCAACAATTTAGATTTAGAAAATGAATAAAAAAGTTAAAATCTCACAGCAAATCGGTTGTTTTTTTGTAAAATGTCTATCCTCTCACAGCCTATTTTGAAAATTCTTGCTCCACAACAATAGAACAAAAATTATGACCAATTTTTCAACCATAAAAGAAATCTAAAAGCTTTAGAAACCAAAACAAGAAAATTCAGTTATGTTAATACTTGTTTGTCAAAAGAGAGAAGAAGAAAACAAAAAAAAAAACAAAAAAACGAGACAAGGACCGTAATAATGATGATGATGATGAATCCTGCGAAACTTTAAAAGATCCATTTAAAGGCATTCCATTATGATAAGTGAACTCAGAGCAGCTGTCGCTAAAAATAAAAAAAAAAAAAAAAAAAGACAAAAAAACTTTTCCTATGAATCATCATTAAACATAATGAATTTGACAGTTCGACAATCATTATAATTAAATTCCGAGAACAGAAAATAGTTCAAAATGGATATTCTATTGGTGTGTGTATGTATGTGGGAAGATGGAGGGAATGGAGTGGGTGGATGCTGATGGATGTTAGTAATGGCGCATCATAAATTTTAATAGTTTTATTTTCAATTTTCGAAAATGTCTAATGAAAAAACTTTTTAAATTGCTTTCAATGACATTTTTTCTACCTTAAAGAAATCATTTTTTGTTCCGTCCATAACAACCCTCCGAAAAAAAATTATAAAATTGAAAATCTAAATCAAAACATCCGGAATGTCATGCGTTCGAATTGTCATTTCAAATATTATGATTTGTGGGAACTCCCTCTATCTCCCTTTTGTATATATATATATATATATATATATATATATATTTACATAAGTATATTTCCAACCCCTAACCCATCGTATAGTATGCATTAAGTAGAATATGTATCTCGTAGCTATATAATGTCGACTTTTCCGTAATATTTTCAATAACGAACTTTTCGTATGGAAAATGATTTTTTTTTTTGGGGTAGGTCTCTCTGTATGTGTGCGTATGTCAGTGTATGTATGTGTGTGTGCATGTGTAACATTTTTTAAGGGTATACGAACCAAGTGAAACTGTAAACGTAAACATGGTTTAATAATAAAATAAAGTGCCAAGGGAAATATGTTTATACGCCAAAAGAAAAATGTTTTTCTAAATTTTCTGTCAAAATAAGGGAAAATACAAAAAATTACCCATTAGGCAATGATAAAAGAGAGGGTGTATGTATGATGTTCGTTTATTCTATTAGAATGTGTCGTATATGCAAAACGATGTGGTTTTTCTTTCAGTGTTAATATCTTCTACATAAATATGGATGCTAACAGCTGGTTTGATAAGGGGGAATGAATTGTGATATTTATTAGTAATTAGTGTCAACGATAAATGACAGCGCTATAAATTTGAAATTGGTTTCTGTTGCGTGAGGATCTGAGTCGGGTTTAATTAAAATTAATTTTTTTTTCTAGATTTTGGAGTAATATCATCATATGTAATGTAGTCAGAGATAATTTGTAGATAAAACATTAATCAAAAGTATTTCCCCCATCATACTCAAAATATTGACTGAAATAGCCGTCCATTGTCAAAAATGCTTCTGAAAGAATATATGAGGACGTATTAAACGGGGCTAACAGTGGCGGCTCGTGAGAATCATTAAAACACGAATTTGATCAAAACTATATAAACTGACAGTAGTGTCAATGGCATAGAAGAGATTACACTCTTAATTTGATAAATCAATTAGTGGAAAAGCTCATCTATCAAAAATAAGGACATTCTTTGGGAAAAGAGATCAGAGAGTGATTTAAAACATTTGATGGACCATAGTTTAAAAAAAAACAAAAAAAAAATGTAATGAGTAAGAGTTTGAGTGTACAATTTGAAAGTAATAAGAAGAGTAGAAGTTTAATGTTTGACTACTGTTCGTTAATTGATTACAGATTTATCATAACTATTTTGACATAATATGTTTGGTGTGAAAAATTAGTAAAAAATTCCATTATTCTCAAGTTGTCTCATTACAGCTTTTATTTCTTAATAGCTTTGAGCAATGGAATCCAAAATAGTTTTTTATCTAGCCGGTTTATAAAAATATATTTCTACTACTATAGCACTGTTCATAGTGTTCCATTCCTATATATTATTTAATTGGCACCCGGAATATTTTTCCAATCCAATTAAATGAAATCTGACATCATGTCAAACAAATTTGCCTATTCAGTATTTTTCTTATACAACACCCAAAATATACATTTTTTTTTTAATCAAAAATTTGTTGAATAATCGCATGTGTACGCCATATAAAGCAAATCAAATCATATAATAGACATATCCTCAAACCACAAGTAAATACCTTTTTCAGATGAATATTTTTTTTTCTTTATTTTTTTTTTTTTGGAAAATTGGGGAAACCCAATCTATACGTATCCTCATTATTGAACTTATTTCTTCTCCATTTCTTTTTTTTTTTTGCGTCTCCAACATATCGCCCAGAGACAACCTAAATCACAGAAATCGATCCACCAATCAACATTGTATTGCCGTATAGACCGTCATCGTGAGGGATGCTGTACGTATATGTACACTGCTAGTATAGTCAGGATGAGATGTATTATAATATGCCTATGTATGATGGAATATATGTACATAGGTATCAGTTGAATATTGATTTCCACAAGGCCCTCCACCATGAATAAAATGATTTATGCAGACCGTTCGCCGGAAAAGTATAGAATATATTTCGATAATCCAATTTAACACGAAATTATTGCTTAGATGGGTAAAACCTATTGTTTGGTTCTGGGAGCTTTTTGCTCCCAATATTCCCGATATTGCCAATTCCTCTATATACAAATACATACGTACTGCATGTATACTGGTTACGGCCAAATATCATGGGATTTCAAAATATAATTCATTGCAGTTGTCAGCATAAATTTAAATTCGATGTGTAGTGCACGGATTTTATAATTTTACACGTCCACGTTTCATCTGTTAAATGCCTTAAACATATACAATATGATTTTTTCGGGATTTTTCCCCAAAATTTTCATAATTTTGATGTTTTAAAACAGTGCCCGGCACAAGAGCGCTCACGGGCAAATTTGATTGTGTTGCGCATCGTTTTATACATACAATAACAAAAGC
>JANSTT010021438.1:0-44845 GCA_026745375.1 Platyura marginata | reverse complement strand
GCCTCCAACTCAAAATAATTTTTGTATGAAGGTTAGATACATGAAGTGCAGTATCTATATTATACTTTATCTATGGTAACAGGAATAGTTTTCCAATGAAAATCGTCATATGAGATTAAATTAGAAATTAGATGATTCGTGTTCTGAGGTAGAGCATCGTATATTTTGTATGTATTGATATTTGTTACAAATTTAAATAGGACAATTATCTTCTGTCAACAAAATGTCTAAGCGTTCTGTTCAAGGATTGCCTACATCCAATGAGGTTTCAACGTTTTATTTAAATAAAATGCCCAGGGTGTTGTATTAAAATAAACTAAAACTTTTTGTGCTGACAATTTTTTTGCGCTCTCTTTTTTTCACCATACCTATACAAAACTATTTTTTAGTTTCTTATTTTTTTTTTTAAATTCCTTTTGCTTGTTTTTATTATTTTATTTTTTGCCTTATTGGTTTTTACCAGGCCAAATAACTCTTCTTACTTTCGAAAGGACTTGTCGGATCAATTTAGTATTTCGAAGCAATTTAAACACTACTACTACTAATATTTTATTTTTATTTTTTATTTAAATAAATATTTTAACTTAACTAAAATAAATAAGAATTTTACCATTAGTAGTTATTTTAATTGCATCTACAAAAAAATATATTTTAATACTCAAATCGACATTTTTTTCCTTTTCGAAATTATGGTTGTTGGCCTTAGAGTTTTTTAAGTGATAAAATTACCCAGAAAATATAGAACAGAAATAAATCATGTCATAGCAGTAATATTTAATAGGAGAAGCTAGGGTAAAATGATTAGAATTTAATTGTTAATTGTTATAACTAAAATTCGTCTATTGGATATTTTACACAAATTTCTATAGGAATGTGTATTTATTATTGGTTTTATTCTAATTCATACCGGAAACGATAATTTTCATTACTTATTACTTCAAATTAATTCTACAAAGTCAATAATTTTATTTGATAAATGTTCTCAATCCAGCCAAAGTGATTATTAAAGCAAAATTAATAGAAAAATTCAATTTTTAAAGATTTCCTTAAACTGTAAATCCAGCAAAATCCTACAAAATTCCAGGTTTAACAATTATTTTAATTTCAAATTTTTGGATGGTGTTTTTTTTTTTTTTGATTGTTTGTTCACATCTTTATACAGCTGAAATAAAAAACATTTCTATAATATATATAAGAAAATGGTTGTCTGATTGATATCCTTCAGTTAAGTTCAGTTTTATGATATAAATGATGTGCTTTAGGGGTTGTTTGACCGTAATTCCAATAAATTTATACGTTTATTATGACATAAAGAAAGAACCATCATCATAAATTTTATCTTAAAGTATAGATCAACTCGTATTTAATTAAATCCTTATAATATATAAATAATTGAATATTTTTTCAAACAAATAAAACTATGTATGTATGTATATATGTATATATGTATGTGTATAAATATGCATGCATATGATACGCACGTGAAATCACGTTTATTCAAACGACCAATAATACAGATAAGATCGGGTTAAAAAGGTAAACGTATACGCTTAGCAGTTTTGAACCTTTAAAGACAAAATCCACCCTCAAAATATCTAAAAAAAAAAAAAAAACCATGAAATCTACCACTTTGCTTAAATTGATCTTAGCAACCGATGGTTATACAAACGTGATATGGTTGAACTACATTTTAGGAATACGAGTTTGGTATATGTATGTATGTCAGTATATATATACATATATATGTAGATGTACTGTACCTATATTCTCAATTCTCATCCTCTTGGTGTAAACAATTTAACCAGAATTGGGTACTTGATGAAATCAAATTTGCTTCCAACAAATATCTACGAAATGCAATCAGATATTTATTCAATAGACGTCTGCTCCTTGAAGCTTATATGAGATATTTTTATTGGTTCATTGAGATATTATTTTACGCAACCGATCAATAGAAATTCCGATTGTATAACCATCACTATTTATATTTTACCCTTCAATTGGAATAGAGTTCGAGATATTTGTTTTGTTTTTTTTTTTTATTTACTTAAAGAGGGCAAAAATTTGAAATCGATACCAAAGGTATATCGGCGTTATTGGAGTCTATTGGTGAATAAGTAAAACCAATAGATTTCAACACCTTTTCTCTAATGTTTTTTTTTTTTTTTAATAAAAACGTAATTCAAAAATCAAAATAAAAGAAAAAGTATAATTTGATTAGTACACTGTAGACCAACTCTATAAATAATACGATCCATATCCCAGTAAGCATTTAACGTAAAGCACCGTTAAAAGTATATCCGCCGGGTATACACAAACAGTAAATAACAAGGATACCTAATAAAAGTATAGGAGTATTGGATACCCTTCCGAAGTATATTCAATTGAAGAATATCCGAAGACTTTACGCACGATGGAAACTTACAGTATACTCTATTTTGAGTTAAGCGGTAGATTACCTATAGGTAATTGTAAGTGGGAGCTATTCTTTTAGCTGTTCACGGGCGATATACTTCAGTTTTTTTAGAGGATTTTTTACAACCCAAAATTAGAAGAAAATCTACAAAATGTGAATTAACCTTACTAACCACAACGTTTACGACGTGTATATAGTGTATACACGTAGTGTATCCAACGTATATCCTAAAAGTTTACTTTTGCTTAACGCTCAACGTAAAGAAAACGGCGGCCGCGCGTAATGAAAACGACGACCGCGCGTATATACTTTAGAGTTTAGATAATCGCGCGATAACGTTTCAGCGTTACGAATATACATTCAGTGGATAGCCTTTGGATGTACAAAGTATATACGCTGTGTTTGCTGGGATAATGAATGTTGGCCACCTGAATAAGGTTTCGGCAAAGATTTCTGTCCTAACCAACCGTCCGCCAGTTGCTCATCATTTGTATTTTTACAATGTTTACTATGTTATCTATGCATCTCAGTTTGGGTTTGCCAATCCCCCCGTTCTACTTTCTAGCTCGGTTGAAAAGCCTTGTTTTTGTCCATATGAATTATATGGACCGTCCACTGTCATTGCTTTAAACTTTTGTTGTTGTTGCTTAACAGTGGGTCATTTTTTTTTTAAATATCCCTTATAAAGTCTTTTCCAATACATATTTACTTGTGAAAATCGGTTACTATTTGGCTTCAAAATAATATTTTTTAAATTTTAATGCAAGTGCACATTTTTGCCACCCTATGACATTTTAGTTGGGGGGGGGGGGGGCAGATGGAATTTTTTTTGCGAATCAAGAAAATTGTCTTATTTATCACTTACAATCATTAGATTCTAAAATTAAAAATAAATCTTGCAAAAATTTGGTGTTCCTATAACTCACATTCGAGGAGATGTAAAGGTGCAATTCCCGCTAACTCATTTTTATGAACTTTTCAGTAAAAACTAAAGTTGTTTTGTATAGACTATAGAGTATAATATTAGCCGATGGTCAAACATTGCAAAATAACAAAATTTTTAAAACAAACCATAGATGTAGGGTTGCATAAACATCAATTTTATGCAATAAAAAAAAGGTAAAAATGAGTTAGCCGTTATTGTATATTAGCTATCGATATGTAGGGACATTTATTAGCAATTGATGTACCATTTTAAAGGAAATTTAATTGATTTATTTTCTAAATGTAACAATTCCAAAGTTATCGACCGAAACATGAATAAAGTGCATGTTTTTTATCGTTAACCCAAAAGTGGTTCATCCAAATATTAACTTTTTTGTCCACATTTCGGTACACACCCCACTGTCTAGTGTCTAATTTATTCTAAGAGCTACAAATAAATATCATCAATAGTTAATTGTGGACAATTGTAACAGATATGGTCAAATATGTTTAAAATTAAAGTTAATGATAGACAAAAAAGTTAATTAATTCTTTGTTTCTATTTGGCCTGAAGAAAAAAATGCTAATTAAAAAACTTTTATGGTGATGTTCTTTAGGAAGTATTTTAAGTAGACATACTTGAAACTAACTTTTTAGTATACTTTGCTATTTGTCAATTTGTTTTTCTTTCGAGTGTTCACAAAAATATTATTATATAACAAACAATAAGTGAACAACTGATAGGTCTTTCTTGAAATTATCAAATCACTTTTATAAGAAGCAATCTGTCTTAGTTATTAACAAAAAATTCTACTATGTCTTATTATTTAATTAAAATTCAAAAGAACATTTTCAGAAATTTTGTAAAACAATAGGTAGTCATATAATGAAATAATTCTTTGAATGGAAGTTAAACAGACACTTAATTTTATTGTTTAAATGTGTGCCATGTATGTAATTGTAACAAGTAATTGCTCATTTTCTTTGTTTTATATCATGTTTTTGTGCGGAAAGTAAAATTAAGTACGCATGGAAAATATTAATGTGCAACAGAAGGGTGTCGTGTAGGTAATTGTAAATTGTGTATGAGTAAAAATGTATTAATGTTCATCGTAATATTGTTACGTGGGCCATAATTTATAGAATGGATTTCGATACTGTCCCAATATTAATGAGAACTACTGTATTTTTTAAACATGTCCTCTATATGTCCTCTACCCCTTTGCGATATAATTTTTAGTTCCATTTTTGGCTTTATATTTGCTATTTTCTAAGACCGCGTTTCACTTATTCCAATACAATATTTTTGACGACTACACTGGACCCAACTGGTCTTATTTCTTATATTATGGTACATATTTGGTTTGTTTAATTTTTTCTTGTTATTAAACACACATTAACGACTGACCCCCAACTCCTTCGTCCGATTTTGACGAAACTTCACACAGACACTATTCAAATAGTTTTTTTTATGACATAAAATCCAGCAATTTTACCATTTTCAGAACCCTTTAAGAGCGAAATGGGTATTTAAATATCCATTTTATAATCATATCTGTAGTCCAAATAAGTGAATTTATTTTTATTAGATAGAGGACACCTAAGGCTATTAGACACCGATAGGGTTTTCCGATTTTCCACTTCTCCAATTTTCCAGAGAAATTGTTAACTTTCTGAGCTTTGACCCGCTAACTATCCCACAAGGCATGATACTTTATGACCACCAAATTATTTTTGAGTAGTCCTATCTTTTATCTGCCTGTCCATGAAAACCAGTTTGCGATATCTCTTACCTGGCTCCAGCTAGATTTTTTCTAAGATTGCTCTATTTTTGGGTATTATTCTACCCAGTAGTGGTAAATGGGTTAATATCAGACAACAGTACCACGATTCTGGTTCGATGAGATATTTTTTTCACTATAGAATGAGAAAATTATCACATCGAACCGGAATCGAGGAACAGAATTATATGCAATTATTTATGGCTGCGTGTGTGTGTGTGTGTTTGAGTTAATATACATACGAAAATTTCCTGTCCATAATCTTTGGAAAAACAAATTTATATTTTTTACACAACTTCCAGAAAATTAGAAACTTCAATTTTGAAATATATATATTTGGAAAGACAAACAGACTATTTATCAACGACTTGTGATGTTTCCAGTAATCCACTTAAGGAATGTTGTAAATTCTTTAAATCTAAAATAAATAAATGGAATTTATAAGACAGAATAATAATAATTTTCACTTAATCGACAGCATGTAAATTTAGATAAAATGTCTCAACATTAAATTATTGCCGAAAATCAGTGTTGAAAATGGGAATGAGAACAAAAGACATTTATCATTCTTAAAGTAGGTGACAATCCTTATATAATACAATTCACAGGATAAGTGTTGTTATGGCAGATTCAAAGCGTTTGAATATTTTATGATTTTATTAGGCAAACGACAATCACAAGTCTGTCAAAGGTTCTCTATTATATAAGATATACACTCCCTAAAATATCATGTCAGAACATTTATCTAAGCTTAGGTATTATGATGGAAACGTGACAACATACACACACACATACATATAGATGGCACATATATTATACAGCCAGAATTGGATGTTCGTATTGTGGATTTTGTGTTATTATTTGATTGTACCTCATGAAATAACAGATGATAAGAGAGAAAATAAATTGATAGAAAAGGTAACAAATAAATGAGACTAAAATCACCTAGGTCTGTGACTAAATCTTTACAGTACATACTTCTATGTAGCTATTTAGTATATTTATATACATATAGGAACGTTCTGTTTGTTGTTATACTACATATTTTAGAAGAAGAAAGAAGAATCAACAAATATTGATTTGAATATCAAATAAATGGATGTAGAAGAAGAGAAGGATGTGTGCGAAATCGGTATAGAAATTCCAAACTTTTAACCCTAAAGCGCAAAACGGAGTCCGTTGGACTCCGCAGAGGAAGAAAAAACCTATAACTTTTATAGGAAAAGCTTTTTCAACCGGGGTTTTTTTACTATTTTTGAGTTTCTTAAGTTTTATAGAAAAATAAAAAAACAAATGTATTCATTTTTTTTTCACAACAATTGTCTTGCATTTTTGTTATAAAAAAAAATTGAGCTTTAGGATTGAACCAAACGAAGACTTATCTCGGCGTACAAAAACTTATATAAGTTTAAGAAAAGAATAATATAATTTAGCCCAAATTTATAAGAAGATATACATAAAAATGTCGACAATTAAACGAAAATTAACGACAAAAAAATTCTTCACCAAATTTTGGAACCATTCAAAAAATTTGCTTTATAAAAAAAATTAAAAAAAAATCTGAACATCAAAATAACTGAAAATAACTCAAAAACACATGCGTGTTGTACAAAACCACATATGTACTCCGTTTAGAGATTATTTCTTCATGGGAAAGACATGTAATTAAATCGTGCATACATGCATATTTTTAGAATTATTTGCTTAAGCTCATTAAGCCCTTCAGCGATATTGACACACATGTGTACGTGTACTATCACAATACTTTTTAGAATTAAAAAAAAAAAAATCTAAAATTAAAAGTTCGTCTCTGAAGTGGTTAAGCTTGAACTTGAACTTTGAATAATTGTAACAAGATTTGGTGTATTTAGAATTCTCTTGAATTCAATGTCAAGTTCAGAGAGTTTTTGTATGTCTGATTACATTAAATTGTTATCCACATAATTATATTTAGTCGGATTTTAATGAAAAGTATATTTACAGGTTGAAAGGTCAAATTCTTATAGATCTTAACCCTAATCAGACTACGGTGTGACTTTGAGTCACATTTGAATTTTGAACTTAAATTAACAATTAACACTAAAAAAATAAGAATTTGTAAATTTGGAGTTAGGCATGATATCAAAATTAACCTTTTTCACAATATGTGTATTATTATACCACGATGTGACTCACAGTCACATAGTACATTATTACGTAACGCTGTAGAATATGCAGATTATAAATCAACCTTTATCAACCATACTTGTCGAGACATGTCCTAACTTGCATCTAGTCATGTGAGAAATATTATAGTATTTGCCACTGGATCACAGGAAGTACCAGTGTACAAAGATGATCATATTATGCAGAAATTGCATCAACAAATAAATTTTTCTTATTTTTTGAATATTTTTTTTTATATAATTGGAAATCAAAAAATATATGACCTGTGTATAATATTTTATGTTTATATATAAACTTGTTTGGATAAACTATAAATAAAAACAATAACATTTTAATTATTCCCATTGCCATCTTTCTCATAAGTGACTGAGAGTCACATCGTGGCAACATTCGTTACAAAAACACGTGATACGATAAGGGTTAATACTTATTACAATAAAAAAAATTATTTTAAATGTACAATACTTATTACTAGGGAATCCAATTTAATTTCGTCCGGTATTTCGGTATTTGAATTCAAGTAATATTTTATTCGAAGACAAAAATAAATTTAGTATATGCATTTTAGTATTAATTTAGGCAATAATAGTTTAATACAGTGGTGCCTATCATTAAAGCATTTCAATCAGTTATCGCCATTTTACATTTTCAAAATGGCTTCTAGATCCCACTTGGTATTTTATGTAATAAAAATAACCTGGTACCACAAGGGTTAATTGTATACTAATGACGAAATACGCGCTTTTATTTGTTGCTTGCAAACGTATTGAATTCACTGTCTGAATTTTGTTTTTTTCCTCATAGCGTTGTAAAATTGCTAATTGTTATATGCAACGTTTACTTTCTGATTCTTGACTTCCTGAATAAATCCTGTCTAACTTAATGTTCCCATCTGAATTCGTATATAATTTTGAATGCAAAAAATTCACAAATATATTCACTGCTGATCACCTTCCTCTCCCATACAACGATATATGGTAAAATTCTTAGTCAATCTTATTGACGAAACATTTCACGTATTCGATATAACAAATGTCATCAATATTTTATTAGTAGTTGGTAGGTAGTAAGTGTGTTAATTTAGTACTTTGCGGTTCATGTGTGCTTATATAATATCTGCATCAATAATAATGCAATTCAATAATTTATCACCTCTAATGTGACATACGGAGAACTCACAGAGAAAAATCATGATGTCACGTCAGAAATAACCGCAAAGTGTTGGGATATTTCCTTTGTTAGTTGAATACACATTTATGTGAATGGTTTTTTTTTATATTTACATCTAGTACCTACATCTTCTTCTTTTTTTAGCTGCACATACATCCCGGTGTTGGAGTTTGCTTTCTCTGAGACTTTTCTCCATTCCGTTCTGTTTAGGGCAGCGGGCACCAAGAATTTAAAGATTTTTCATTACCCTATCTAACCATCTTGCACACAAGCTTTGCCTCTCGCTGTTCAGGTCGGTTATTAAAAATGTCCTTCCAATCGTCCATTTTGATAAGGTGTCAGGTTGTGCCTAAGTTATATCCTCATTTCCAATGAGATCGTTCAATTCTTCGTTTGTTCTTCGTACATACCTAATGAATAAATGGCTTCATGGGTTATGTACAATTATTTATTATTTATTTTAATAATTTGAATAGAATGTTTTCAAAATATCGATGAAAGTGTTCAGTATGCATATTGGACATTACGTTGTTAAATATTTAGCGAATTGCAACAAATTTGATTACGAAAATATCTTTTAATCCACATCAATAAAAACATTTGGGCCAATTTGCTGAAATTCAGCAAAAAATATAAAATCTAATTTCTCCATTTTGGATGACATTTTTTAAGGGGATAAAATTTTAAAAATGCCTAACATTTTCTATTTTTTAACGAATTAATTTTAGTTATTGAATTTATCTGTAAATATTTTATGTTACCTATGTGTGTAATACAATGTAGAAATAAAAAAAATCATATCAATGCAATTTATGTAGGTACGTGCATTTACTTACTGTCTACAATGTACATATAGTAGGTAATCAGCTCTATTCTGGTAAACACGCACAGTTATAAAATATGACCCACTGCATAAACAAGAATTTTACCCGTCAAATAACCCACCGCGGTAAAATATTTAAACCTTTTTCGTATTCACGTAATCATGCCAGGCATAAAATTCGCAACGCATGCGTTATTGTCATCATTTCAGTGGATTTTGTTTTAGCTGTCATTTTTATTAGTGAGTTTGGAAAATTTAAATTGAAAAAAACTTTAAAAGTAAACAATATTGTCTTTTAATTTGATGCAATTTCACCTAAAATTGAAAACTGAAAATGACGTTTGTGCTTAAGAAAAAACGCAGCGATATATTAATAAACCCAACCAAATTCCTTCATTTTTAAATAAATAAAGTGCTGTTTAAAAACGGTGTAAATTAGTGAATTACTTAAATCATGGGTGTCCAAACTACGGCGCGCAGGACAACACCGGCCCATGAGCACGACCAATCCGGTCCGCGGTAGCGGTCCAAACATGATCGGTATCCTGCGCACAAACTATTTTATTTTGATTACATTGTAAAATTTACAATGTAAGTAAAACACGCAAAATAATAATCAGAGGTCAAATTCTGGTCGCAAATCACGGTTTCTTACATTTACAAAACGCTTCTGCGCATTATGAATTTTAGCTAGGTCTTGCCCTGGGGATTTAATGGAGGAGTCTGTGTGGCCCTTAGGCTAAAAAGTTTTGGAGACCCCTGACCTAAACAAAAGTATATTTATAATAATTCAATGCATACAAATTTAAATTTGTTGGATTTTGTGATTCAGTATATTGGTGGCATATTATTGCAAATATTTACATTAAATAGAATTAAATCTTTATTAAAATTATCAGAAAATAGTGCCTTGATATATTTTTAATCATTATTAACAAACATAATAAGCAAATTCCATTTAAAATGAAAGAAAATATGACATCAAATGAATGTAAACAATTGTGTTGTTTGTACGTCTAGGTGGGTCATAATTAGAGGGTGTTAAATAAAGACATATGGGTTTAAATTCATTATTCCCCCGGTTTTTGCGGTGACGTGGGTGATATTTCATATGACAGGGGTGATATTTTTAACCCTGTTTACCAGAATAGTGCTGAATATGTACATACAATTTAATATTGTCCTTATTTTTAGTTGACCTATACCTACTATATATTTATAATACATAGGAATATATTTTGAAAAGAGAAATTTTTTGTTTTTTTGTTTTTTTTTGTTTTCTTTTCTGATGTTTTATTCTGTATTTGTCAGTACACAGTAAATGTACCTAATGTACAATTGTACAAATATCGTTAGGAAATGTAAAAGTTTTTGTATACCTTTGACAATTTCATAGTTTTGTTTCAAAAACTTTGCCAACACAATAAACTAACATTCTACTGTCCTTTTGCCGCTATAAAAATAAATAAAATCATAATTAATCCCATACGACATGACCAACATAAACTTTAATCTATATTCCACCGATTCAACAAAATATCATTGGAAAATCCAACAACAACAACAACAACATAGGTATAAAAAAAAACTATATATGTATGTATGTACACATATATGTATATATAATGTACTTTATGCTGGAAGTAATGTCCCCACCGTATATGGGTTTTTTACGCCATAAAATAGACATTTTCTTAACATCACGTAACAATCCCTATGTTCTTATGTCGATAAACATTATGGTCGTTCCGGAATTGGTTAACACTTCTGAATTCATTTCTCAGCTCATTGGTTTATCATTTTATTTACCTTCGTCTAGTAGCTGTAAGTATGAAAATCATTTTTACATATTTTTGCATTTATCATTTCTTTTGTAGATGGATATGGTTTTTTGTTGATGTTGTTTTTGTTGTCTTTTAAAAATAATGTAATCACTCCAATATTTAAATTTATTTATTAACCAACAGCAACAGACTTTATAATTAATAATGACTTAACCTTTACATGGACAGTAAAAAATGTATACGATTATATGGACAGTAATAACCCGGGTAAATACATTAATATTTCATGTATTTTATGCGTATTCTTCTAGATATCTTTTCTAAAATTTTCTAAAATAACTCGAAAATTTGTTTAATGAGTCGGAGTGATTTTCAGATGAGATAAAAATTGGCTTAAAGACAGAGTAACTTTATAATAATAAATTCACCACTTGTGAATTGAAGATTGTTTAGTAAAACGAAAAGGGGCAAAAAAAAAGAATAGCGGAATAGAGGCAAACAAAAAAAAGATCAACGGACGTATAAACGATAAATAATTCAAAAATCAATTAAAATCATTTTTCTAAAAATTGTATTAATAAAAGTGGTGTACGAAATATACTATGCACCACTGTATATCTACAGATAATAATTTTATGTCCGTATTTAAAAGTATCCAATCGAATAAACGAAACTATTTTTTTTTTTTTTTTTTTAATAAAATTCTCCTCACGTATTTACTTGGAAAAGAAATTTTAATTAAATTTTCTAAACTATAATATAGAATTATAGATGATGGACAAAAATTTTCTTGAAAAATTATGGTGCAATTATCAGAAGCGAGTCATACAATCACGTACGAAAATACTTTTTAAAATATCTAGGTCGTTTCACCAATTTTACATTTATTTTTTTTAATTTTCAAACACATTTTTTTTTAAAGCTTCATACATATATCGAAGAAAAATACAAAACGTAAGCTTTTATCAATGGTTTTAGAACATCCAATCGGCATTTGAAGGACTTTGAAGGAGTTCGAGTAGAGAAATTTAATTTCTGCTGTTAAATTTAAAAATATTTTTTTTAATCTGATGTTTTTATGAAAATAATTTTACTTTAAAATTTTGGTTTTGATTTGATTTTATTGGCTGTCGTTCAATATACAGAGATGTCAAACTGCAAAAGTAGTGTTTTTAGGTATCTGTCAATGAAATTTTCTCCAATAGAACCACCATTTAAAAAAACTTTGTAGAAAATCCTTTGGTTTGTCGAAAAAAAATTATAATTTAATTTAAGTTTTTTCCCGACATCGCTATAGTACGGAAAACTTGTGAAAAGTGAAAAAAAAATCAGTTTCTTTGAACGGTTGCCACTAGGGGGAACGGTTTAGAGGGTTACCATCTAAGTAAAAAATGTGCGCTACAATTTCCTCTATCAAATAGTAGTAGACAAGAATTGTCAGAGAGGTATCAGAGAGGATTGGACGAACTGCTGGTATTTAATTCTACACCATATTAATCCAGAGGTGAATTTTTCTCAACTATTCATAAATAATGTGTTTTACCCACAAAAACGCCTGAACTATACGCTTCTCTATCCTTAACTAACCTCTATTTGAGAGATAAAAAAATCATATTAAACAACTTTAGCCAATGTTTTGTTTAGAGTTTTATTTAATTTGTATGGCTTCGTATCACCCAGAAGGTATTTAAAAGGTAGACAAGTATTACAAAATTACTTAAATCAGATTTTCAATAATTTCAAAATTCTTCTTTATTCTGACTTTGCATAATGTCTCTATTTCACTTAAAGAAATCTAAACAACATTTCCATTAACTCTCATAAAAAAATAAAAAAAAAATTTCATAACGTCGAAATTGTGTAAAGAAGAAAGTAAATAAGAAGAAATCCAACTGGAACAACTTAATAAGAAGTCGAGCAATTTTCCTCGCATATTTTCCGATTGTTTATTTTTATTTCTTTTTTTATTCTGGATTGCACGTACTATACTACCGAAAAATATGCCACAAACGGAAAAATTATTTACACGTTCAAACAGACGAATATAATAGAATTTTTTCGGTTAGTTAATTGCTGATCGATCAATCTTGTGCTTTTGAGTCAAAAGTCAAAAGGAAAAGAAAGAAAAAAAAAACTGGGGATGGCAGATATTGTAACACCCAAATCAATTATGTACTGAGGAATTGTGATTTCTTTTTTTCTTTCTTTTCGGATCAAAAATATAAACATAAATTTCTATTGTATAGTGCAACTTTAATACTTGTTGGTCCATGCGGTATATGAAATGGTTTTTCAATCAATCTATAATCACATTTATTGGGTTATCAATTTCCACAATAATGGATAAAATAGAATGAGCCGACCCCATAAATGCCAATCGATGATTTATGCTTTACACATTTTGAATTTAGAAATTATGTATACGGACCTATTTTGTGTGTGGCCAAATTGGAGTTTAATTGCGGTTTTTAGTTTAATTACCGGCTGGGGATTTTATACGCATTTATTTCGTGACAAAATTAAATATTTTAAAAACATTTTTGAAAATTTTAAATTGAATTTCTTGAGGGGATCATATTATTCAAGCTCAACCAACGAAGTTATTTAGCTTTTCTTTTAGTATTTCGAAAACACGACCTAAATCTCTAAAACTATTCTTAAAAATGTTCATTTCTACATATTTTATCTCTCTAGATTTTAGATAACTACAAAATGTCTACTTCATCATCCCTATAAATGGGATGAATAATACAAAATATTTTTTATCCCCTAATATTGGTCAAATAATTTTACCCTTTAATAATAAACCATTTTCCTTTTTTATTGTTCAAATCGGTTGTTTTTACAGAATTGTATCTTCACATTAGAAAAATAATTACCAGCGGCTACGTTTGAATAGGAAAATGTTTTTGAAATTAACTGAAAAACGAATTATTATTTAACAATTCTAAGGAAAAACTTTGTGTTTGAACCATATTTCTCGTAAAAGTTTAAGTCAAAATGTCTGTCCGTGATCAAGATTCAAGCTAAACGGCTGAAGCTACATATTTCTAAAATCTCTCTGCTGCTTTGAAGAAAATCGGACAAGGTATAGGGGAGGGTGACGTACTGTGTGTACCTAATTTTGATATAAACCATTTATTTACTCGAAATATAGTCGGAATGTACTTAATATGAATAAGACAACAATTATAGAGAATACAAAAATAAAGATTTCATTCATACACCAAATAGTTCTATGACCTAACGCTATGGCGCTGCAATCGATTTTATGTAATTTCTATGTTTTCATAGACGAAAATTATTCGGATTAAAGTACATAAAATGATCGTAACTATAATTAACGTATATTGTATGATGGTCAATAGGGTAGGTTTGACAACCCCCCTCCCCCTTATCTATGTATCGGTACTAATGATAATACTAATTTTGAAGAAATTTTTTTTCGACCCACACAGAACTCACACTAAAATATATAGACACTTAATTCTTCCAGATACATGTTGTCTCTATAAATTACAAAAAGTAACAGTGTATCTCAATTAATTTCAACTTATCTCAATTACATAATGGCCATAATTGTATATAAATTAAAATTTAATTAACGAGAACACTTTTAATGCAATGCTTATATAAACCAATGTAATCTCGGATAACAATTTTTTTTTTATATTCTCTATAAATTTAGTATCAAAGTAGAGTACTGCCCATTTAAATTAAAATTAATCCAAAGGTACTCAATTGAATCGATATATCGAGGATATCATATTTCTATTAGGAATTTGAACAAAGTTGGTAATAGGGGTATCTAACCTATGTACATATGTACATAATAACAATTATAAATGAATAATATCCATCAATACATATGTGGGTATTTGCATATTGCGTGTTATTTCAATTTGAGCAAAGTTCATTTGCATAAACGTAAAATACTCGTATACATAGAGATCCATCCATATTAAATTATTAACTGATATTGTTGAAATGTGTCAAAATTTAAATTGAATTTTGTCCATCAATTATTTCACATGTTTAATAACAATAAAACAATAAATATGCATTTAACACTCATAAGTATAGATAATCAAATTAGAGTCAATTATCGAGTACTCTAACAAATAGCGCACTAGAATCATAATTCATAATCTATCTGCTCTGTGTGGTGCTGAAACAAATTCAAAATGTATTCATACAAAATGGCTTGCCAAAGTTCCCACTCATCGTGGAAACTTTGGCACACAAACGAAAATGGCAGAATATCATATAAAATGAAATGTTTCCAAAATAACAAAACGACTCAAAATTTCAACACATAATATTAATTCCACGCCCATTCCCCGAAAACGACAATTTTCCAAAAACAGATCGCCGACTTGAATTAGGTTAGAAATCGCCACTGTCATTTTCGGGGAATTTTGTTTTAACGTCTTGTATTTTCGGGAAATTAAATAAAATCTAAAACTTCCAATGCGGACAGATCACTTTTTGGGATAAAATTTATCGAACAAATTGTTTTAGGTGGTATTTTGGAAATGGACGCGATTTGCAAAAAACAAAAATTTTTTAGACTCAATTTTGTTAGTTTTACAAGATTTTAGACTTTATTGTCACGGACCTTTGTATCCTTATTCATACTAATTTTATACTAAACGGCATACATTTCATCACACCCACATTTTCACTACTTCTCAAACCATAATTCAATTTGTCAATTAATTGATAATTCACCTAATCAAATCGATAAAAAACTAAAACATCACTGACATAATGAAATATACTTTTCTCTTACAGGCCGAAATCAACGGCGTTCACCAGACGACTGGAACAAATCGAAAAAGAAATTGAAACAGTCAAAAGTTATCAATTAACCGAAACCGAACTAATTTATGGCGCCAAATTAGCATGGAGAAATTCAGCTCGTTGTATAGGTAGAATACAATGGTCAAAGTTACAGGTAATATTTAATAATCGCAAAGAGTTTATTAATCGTTATGTTGCGTTTAACTTTCCTTTTTTTTGTTGTAATTTTTTCTTTTTTTTTTTCATTTTAAAAAAGAAGCATTTCCCACCATTCTTGTCAATGTGTCATAGAAAATGTATCCGTAGAAAATATGCTGAATAGCGAAAAGTTTCAATGGAAAGCGGAAATGAGATGTTTCCATTGAAATATAACTTCCCATTCACATAACTGTCTCTCTGTACGATTTTGTATATTTTTGCGTATACCACACCTACACCTACATATATATTTTACTATGTTTTTCCCCTTAAAGGAACAATTTATGTATATTCTAAGTATGTTAAATTTGTGCAGAGGGATTCTATACTTCTACATACACATTTCATTCTATTAAAGTATTTATTTAGATTTTCCTTTTTCAATTTGTATAGGTATTTGATTGTCGATACGTTACAACAACAAGTGGAATGTTCGAAGCACTATGCAATCATATCAAGTATGCTACAAACAAAGGGAATTTAAGGTATGTGGTTTTTGGTAAAATTCAATGTGGATAATCTATAGGTGAGAATGGTAATGATGTTATTTGGATATCTATCTTTTTGTTGTTATGCAATGCTGAAACGTTAAAGTGATATTACATAATATTGGCTCGCAGAGTTCCACCTAACGTTGTAGGGAATGTCGAGTAACATAATCGCTATATGGGATTGTAACCGATCAAATGACTCAGTAGATCCCTACAATTAAATTATTAAATCTAAAACTATATCCTTAGTGTAAATTCCTATTAAAATATTCCTCTACCATCCATCGATGAGCTCGAGTTAGTTAAGCCAAGAAAAAAACGGCCAACGAGGCAATAACGATGAAATAGCGAGCATTTATAAGGTTTCCGCAACAACAAAAAACAACTCAAGTGCTGTCATTTTCCACATAACAAGAGATCGTCAAATCAATTAAGGACCGCAGTGTAGGTGATTTATAAAAAATCACACTCCTATCAAAATCAATCAATCAAAGGGGGTTGTATGAAGAAATTTATTTATTTATTGAGATTAAGATAATAAAATTGGGCCAAGAAGACCTCTGACAAATGTCTCTTATTTTATCGTATTGTTTACCGCGAGTGTAACTACAAAGTTACTAAATACTTACTAACTAATTATCGTGATATATCGTCGGCCTAGAAGGGAATCGATACATCGATATCGATTATAAAGTAGATTTTGGAAAAATTGGTTGATGCGTGGTTTCCTTTCTAGGCCGACCATATATACTTCGAGCCACATCTTATATCCCATATCCTATCCAAAATTTGGAAACGGGCAGTTGTAAAAATTTGGCTGAGAACTATTTAAGATATTTTAACCAACATTTTAGTATGGTATAGATCAACATCCTTATTTTGCGCAAATAACTCAAAGTTTTTCAGCAACAAATGATATTTTTCAAGTACAAAATCCAAAATGTTGGCATTTTTTATCGACATTTTTAATGTTTTGTTTAATAAATTGGTAACAGAGTCAGTTTTAGACCAATTATTAGTGTAAACATTTGAATAGTTTTATTATGGCAGTTATAAAAAAAAAAAATTTAAAGAAAATTATAAAAAGTGTTAGAAATCTTGGTTAAATTTTTGAAATATTCTATGACACTTACAAAAATGTTTTTTTTTGCTCACAAATTTTGAGTTCTTTGCGACAAACAAAGATATTCAGCTACAATCCTAAAATTTCCCCAGGATGTCTTAAATGGAAATCTTTGAATTCTTTTTACCCTAATAACTACATAGTCTCATGATATCTATACTAAGATGTTTTTTACCAATATTTATTTTAATCATAAAGTTTATAGTTAAGAAGCTTCATCATGTCACAACTCACCCACATTCTAATTACTAAAAGAAGTCTTTTGCTTCCACACTAAAAAATAAGTGGAAGCTTCGTTTTTTTAATCGGTACCTGCACTCAAAATATAAATATGGTTAGATCAACTATAAATCAACTACAAAAACTATTGACTTTCAGCTAATTACGAATAAGTAAACTTTAACTACAAAATATACTTAAACCAACTAAAATTGTGTAAAAAATTTATTCTTGATTAAAAAAAAAAAAACTTAACTTAATTTTAGTAATATTTATTTCATCTCATTTAATTTTACTAAAAAGTAGTTAAAAATTGTATTTTCTACCAAAAAAAAAAATTTACTTCATTTTAGTTTGAAACAAAAAAAACGGTTTTAGAAAAGCAGACCACCTAATGTTCTTCGGGAGTCCTTGATCGTTTTTAAGTTTTGAAATACTACATATAAGCTTTAGTTAGATGTCCGAAATAGTAAAACTATTATTATTTCATTGTTTTTACTAAAAATTTTGGTTGGTACTATTTTATAATTTTTTTTTTTTTCAAATACGACTATTAACTACAGATAGTAAAATTAATTATAAAAGTAGTAAAAATATAGTTAATTTCATTATTTTTAAAATCAACTATATTCGCTGAGTGTGTGACTGTCGGTACAATGACTGTTGGGGTTTTTTTTAAAGATTAACTACCACCAAAATTAATTGTGTCACGAAATATTGTTTCCCTCACATTGATGCTTAATTTTCTTCCCTATACATATATGTATAGTCATATCTTATTTCCAAATAGTTTATTTGGAGAGATTTTATGCCATGGGAATATTGTTGAATTGTTGAAGAGAGAATGAATGAAATGCTTTACCGATAAAAAACATTAAATTTATGCTACATTCATGGCCAATAAAAAAAGAGCATAAAATAAAACCTTTTCATATTTCATAAAAAAAAAAAAAAATTCGCAGTATTTTTCATTTTCACGTGTTCAGAGATTTTTGTTTTACCGCAACACCGAACATATTTCATTGGGGATTTTTCCGTAAATATCTTTTTTTTTGTTTTGTTAAAAATAAAGGTAGGCACTGAAACGTATATTATGTTCTTAAAGAAAGGAATTTCAATTTTAAGAGCCTCACCGTGTCTTTATTAAACATTCTAAATTAACAAGTTGTGGCCGAATAATCCTCAGCTAATCATTATTTATTGTGAGATTTACTGTTTGTATGAATATTAAAAAAATTAAAAAAATAATGTCGAAATTTGCTAACTTGAAAGACAATTAGAATATGAGAACATTTTTGTTATATCCTTATGGATTACATTTTTACCTTTAATAGACACTTTAAACAGGATTTGTTTGAATTGTAAAACAAGACTTTTAATGAATATTTGATGTTTTTCTTTCAAGATGTATGCTGAAATTTAAATTATTTTATTTATGTTTATTTAATGAGGAGCGGTTATAAAATTTTTTAAATTATGCACTGTAGTTGTTTAGTGCTGTTGTTTTACTACAAATGGAGTACTTTTACTTCTTTTTACTACTATATGTGATACTACATATACTAGTTATTATACTACGGTTTTAATAAAATTTTAATTTCTTTTTTCTCTGTACATTCTAGCAATAATTTGATAAACTATGAAATCTGTAATGGACATTTTCGACTTAGAATTTGTAGACAATGTATTTGTTAGGGTGAGAGAGGGTGGGCGCCCTAGAGCACTCGGAATTCCTTAGGCCTCTATAACGGAAACCTTACAAATGCTTGCAATTTCAACGTTATTTTTTAGAAATAATAATGTCATTATTTAGGCTGTTTTTAAGTGCAGTCCAACCACTCGGCCTCAGATTCAAATCAACATACCAAAGAAAAACACTGCATGTTTCATCCTCAGTCGCTTTTGAATCCGTGACCTCCTGCTCTAAAGGGAACTACGCATTGGTCTAAGCCATTTTGTCGGTTTATGTATTAAATGCAATGTCCTTTTTTTGCTCTTCAACTTTTTCATGCAATACTTCGAAAATGTCTATTAATATTATACTCCGTTTTTCATATCATTCTACTAACTGCTCTGACAAACGTACAACGGCAGCACTGGTCAGGTCACTATATTTTTATAGATGAATTAAACTACTAAGAACACAGGACGAAAATTACTGGTACATACTTGCTTTCTATTTTTCCAATCAATTTATTAATTGAATGAATAGAAAAAAAACGCGAAAGGAAAAAGAATTTGAAATTTTTTTTATATACAGTTTTCAAGCGGCCATATTAATTTTGTTAAATTAGGTACACCAAAACAAATTTCCGACACATAACATTGTACATCATATCGAAACAAAACAGACTTAAGTATAAAAGTTTCGAAAAAAATACTTTCCCATTAAAGATTTCAGTAAAAATTCTCTTTAATATTCTATGACTTTTCAAGTTTTTTTTTTTTTTTTTTTTTTGAGTGTGGCAATGTCAATAGAGTATTTTCGAAGTAACTTTTTTATATTCCTCATTGAATATGCACAATAAACATAAAGAGTCCTACAGAATCGTTTAGTATTTTGTATATATAAAAAAAAAAGAAGAAAGAAAAACATTTACTTTGAAAATATTACATATAATGTTAACTATAGGTATGGGTAGGTACCTATTTCAACAAAAAGTTAATATTTCGTTAGCCTTTTTTGACAAAAATGGATATTAACTTTAAATAAGTAATATTTAATGTATTTTGGACTCAAAAAACGGAATTTTCGGAATTCACCTTTTCAATTCAAATAATTTTGTTTTGTTTTGTGGGTTTTTTATACAAAAAAATAAAAAAGTTCCAATTTCAGTTCTTTTTTTTTTTTTATTTAGCTCTCTATTACTCGCCTATTTTCGCGTTTTGAGGGACGCTTTTACCCGATTATGTGCAAGTTAAAAAAATAAAAAAAATAAATAAAGAACATCCTTTTCTTATAGCTTTTTTTATTAGTTTTTTTTTTTGTTTTTATTCTAACTTCTCCCACTCAAAAGTTATAGAATGCTCAAAATGTCAACTTTTTCAAAAATTTTAAAATTCCAAAAAATTATTGTGCCCTAAAAGGGTAATTGACAGGGACTGTTGTAAGAAATCACGATCGTAAAATATGAAGGCCATCGATGAATAATGTGCAACATTTTGATTTTGAGGGTGATTGTCGAAATTCTTTATTTTACAGATTTTTGATATTTTCAAAATAATTTATTGGTCCGACTGGTTTTTTGTTTGCTTGTGAAAGTTTGAATTTGGTAGAAAGTTGGATACAATATGTATACCTGGAGGGATGCATTCTGGATCAATTTACATAATACATACGCATGGCATCGATAATATGTCAGTTATTATGTATATGGATAGACGACTTACACCCAACGGTCCTCTTTACATCAACTTTATTATTCAAAACTACTTTCTATGCTAATAAAATCTAATATTTACGTAAATTAATACCAAATGTCAACCATAATGTGACATTAGGTATTAATATACGTTAATATTAGATTTTCTAGATACTTGTAGGTTAGGTAGAGGTACATCATTTGTCACGTACTTATCTCAGTATCTGTCTATTTTTATACTTTAAAGTAAATAAATATATAGTTAATTGAATTCTTTTATGTTTACAAAAACCAATTTCCAATTTCTGAAAATCAAGAGACTGTACGCAATTTAACACTTGAACCGACAAATGGAAATAACATCGACACTACTAATGTCACTTCTCACCGTCTGGAGTCTCGACCAATTTAGATATGATTCTGGACTGAACTAGTATTATATCATGATTGGAGGGTGAAATTTTCATTTCAGACAAATTTAAGGTAGTATCAATTACATGAATATATATTTTATGAAAAGCTAAGTTAAGTGGTGTAAATCATTTTATAATTTGACAATTTGACACCGACTTATTTGTTATAGGACACACTTTCGAAATAGGTAAAAGGTCGTTGACATCGTTTGAAGTTTAATTTACGAATATATTTATAACAAAAAACTGAGATGCTAATCTTGGAAAATATTTCAATCAATTCAAATTGTACTCAAGCAACAATCTATTCTAATCAGTGGCGATTCGTGAGAATTATTGATTTCATAATTGTGAAACTATTTCTAAAAAATAACTTTTGGTATAATTATTTTAAATTTCCAACATTTTTTCTCAAATAAAATGTTTAGACAAAGTTAACCCTTTAAGGTCCATACATTTTGAATATGTAAGGGTTGACCATCAAAAGTTAAAATTCAACTAAACTTGGTCAGGAAGAGATTCTTTATATTCATAGTGGATTATTGTATTTTTAAAAGTTAACCCTTTGAAGGTGCCATTTAGACCTTAAAAGGGCTAATGCTGCTTTAAAATCAAAAGTTTAGAAAAGCATTCACAATGAAATTTTGAGAAAGATGAGTAGGCTTTTCAACATTTTTAATTTTATATTCAGGCCTTAAAGGGTTAACTTTTCTTAAAAATTTTATTTAGTGAAACATGCCGGAGTTTTAAAATAATATAAAAATAATAAGATTCAAAATCATATTTTTCATACTCATATTAAGTAAGTGTAATTCACAAATTTCTTTTCATTTTCTTCCATCCAATCAAATCAAATTTAATAATAAGTCCTACGATGATATGGAATCAATAATTCTCTATTTCGTTTTTCCATACTTGAATACTTGAAATTAAATGAAGCTTACGAAAAATGTTGAGATAAATTTTCTTTAATAATTGTCTCAGATATATTTTTATTTTCCGATCCAGCAACAAGTTCTTCCCATATATAAATATTTTCCTGACAACTTCCATGACAGTTACATATCACAAAAAGTCATGTCTCTTCCAAAAACTTTCTCAATTTAAACATGAGAAGAGAAAACAAAAATAATAGAAAGATTCTTAAGGTTAAATAGTCATGTTGAAATAAATTGAAATTTTAAAAAAAAAGAAAAGAAGAAATATTCTCAAAGTTTTATATATACATACGAGTACGTATAGAGAAAGAACAGAGCAGTGATTAGAATAAATATATTTCAAGAGCTCAAGCAGCTGCAAATCTAAGAAAAATATTCCGTTTATGTACATCAGAAAGAATGACAGACAAAGAATGTGAATGAGTAAAGTTTAAATTTATGTTCATCTGTCTTGAGTGCTTTACAGATTTCATATAGAGTTCGTAAATTAAGAACGCCACTTAATTGGTTATGAATATTTTCTTAGATGAATCTGAATTTTGAATAAATTATTATTTTCTTTGTATTTAAAATGATGTGTTTGAAAGATAAATTTAATTTGTCATGAAGATGATCAAAAACGAATCAAGGAATTAATATGAAGTAAATCTTGGATTTTTTAATTTGAATTTTTGAGCTATTTTTGAATATTTCCAAATGTCGCTATTTCTTACTGAATAATTTCTAGCAGCCAATTATAAAATATAATTTCAAGCTTTCTTTTTAATATTAAAGCTTTTTTAAAATGATCACTCTCTGCTCTAGAATTGGAAGTAATCGAAGAACAATAGTCAATCGTAGGGGAAAATTGGGAAAATCTAAACAAAAATTTTTTATCGCAAATTCCATAAATTTGACTTTAAAATTAATAATTTGATGATTGATTTGTAAAAAATTTGTGTGGAAGCATTTACTGTAGAATACCTGAAAACGGCTTAAATTCCGAATAATTATCATTTTAAAACATTTTAAATAAATACTTAACGACAAGATAGATCTAACATCTATACATCATTGGATTTCTAAAAGCCTCAGCTTTAATTTGCGTTTAATTTCGAGGCTAAATTCCAATACCTCGATTTTTAAAAAATCTTTTACTGATGTGTTGTTTTTGGAATTAGTTTTCTATGGATTTTTTTTCACTATATCGATAGACGGTCAGCCAAATATTTTTTTTCGGATAGATATTCGAACCAGCCTGTCAGAAAAAACGGACAATGATCCAAAAGTTTAGGAGATATTTTTTTTTAAAACGCTTTCATCGAAAATCTAATAATATGTAAGGGAAAATTGGGAAAATCTAAAAAAAAAATTTCCTGAATTTGATAAATATTTTCTTATAATTAATGTTAATAATGTGTTCAATCAATTTGTAGACTTTTCCAGTGATTTATCCGGAATTTTCCTTTTGGTCCATAAATTTTATATAATTAATTTGGTGATAGTCAGTTTGTAGGGGCGGGTTTGAAAAACTACCCTTAATGAACCCGAAGGTGTGATGAAAATTGATAGAAATTTTTTGGTTTAAATTCAATGTCTATTTCTAGTGTCATCGGGTTCATTAAGGGTAGTTTTCCAAACCCGACCCTTCAAGTTGAGAATCTTTCAATTTTAACCCTAAACCGAAAATTTTTTTTATAACCAAAACGCAAGAGTGAGTATACAATTGTTGTGAAAAAAACTCAAAAATAGTAAAAAAAAACTCCGGTTTATCCTTGCTCTACGGAGTCCAACGGACTCAGTTTTGCGCTTTAGGGTTAAAATACTAAATTTCGATGTATCAACGTTTTGTTTTTTAGTTTTGGATTCGATCTTTGACTTAATGACTTTATACTTAAATATTTCTAAAATTCATTTCGTTTCACCAAAAATTTGTGGTATTAAAACTGCAATGCAGTACTTAAAATAAAAAATACTTAATTTTGTAAACTTTACCCAAGTTCAAAATATAAACTTTAGAGTTGGATGTAGGATTTTATATAATTCTGGTTAAATTTAAGGTTTTCTAGTAACTCGAAAAGTCCAGTAATTTCCAACTAACTACATATATATAGTTTGATTGACATAATAGAGGTAATTAAATCTAAGTTTCTATAGTCTACGTTTAGCCACTAGAGAATTATTATCTGAAAATCTGATACAGACTATTAGCAATCAATTATATCAATTAATATGCTATACCTATGTGTATATGTATATTCGAACTTCTTGCCATTTATAAAAAAATAAAAAAAACTTTTTATTACAGTCTTTAATCTCACTGTGCCTTAAATTAATTTCTGACAGCTCTGTTATTCTTCCGATAAATATCAAACTGACACAATAACATTATTAAGAGTAAAAATATAGAAACAAATTTCGATGAATTTATTGAATATTGACATACGAGTATTAGTTATAATTATACATACATACATACTTATTATACTAATCACAATAATTAACTTAATTATCTGTTGATCACTTCACCCCCATAATAAATCGCTGTCTCATTAATGTCTCTATTTGGGATTTCATTTGTAACATTAATAATTAACTCAGTTACTCTATATGGGTGTGTGTATCGAAGTTAAAATGTCTCAACTGCGGAATTATTAATGATGAAATGGGGTGAAATTTACGTTTCTTACGTTCTTATTTTTTTGAAAAGACTAAACGAAGGGATAAAGTCGTATTGTATGTATGTAGGTACAACTGTAACAAACATTATGTCCAATGAATATCTCTGATGTTTACAAAATGTCTAAGTTATGGTGGTTGGCAGTTTTATCTGAACTTCAGAATGCGGGTAGTTTCATTTCTTTCTATAGAAAACTTTTTGTGTACATTTGTAAGAGAATTTAATGGTTTTTCGAAAATCTAACCTACGCATTTGTAGTGTTTTTTTTTAATGTATAGGCTCATAAACACATACATACATACATATATGTACTGTACATATATTCACATATGTGCCTAAGTGGAGATTTATAAACTAAAGCCTAAAATTGTCTCCAAATAAAAAATTACTAAACGTTTTCTCGGCCTTTCAGAATTAGTAAAGTTTTCTTTAATTTTCCTATCCAAAATCTCGGTCCTCTTTATTATCAGGCATCTATTTCTATATGCTTAAGAAAAAAATTACCGATCATTTTGATTGAAATTTAAAGCAAGATTAGTCGCAGTATGGACGAACATTTTTGAAGCTGACCAGATTTAAAAAAAAAATTAAACTTAAAAAACTTTTTTGAAAAACAGAAACAAACATTTAAAAAGTGCAAAATGACTAACTCCTCGTTTCCGGCTACCACTTTCGGTTTTTGGACACTACTTCCGGTTTTTAGATACTACTTCCAGTTTCCCACTACCACTTCCGACTTTTACTTCCACGTTCGGCTTTTTCGACAGAGACAAATATATTTTGTTTTATTTCGGTTAATCTATTTATTTTAGTTCTGTGGTGTGGTTTTGTATTTGTTCGGTGTACTGTTTAGGTTAGCGTTTATCAACGTAGCGTTGACTGGATGCAGACTGATCAGTGGCGGTTTTGTTTTTTTTTTTTTATTAATTTCTTTAGTTTTTCATGTACATATGTATGTACCATCTCAAGAATTGATCTTCTCTTTTGACTATTTGTGGGTTTTTGAAATTAAAATTGTGCTCCGTTTCTATTGAATGATGTACTAACCACTGTCGTTTCGTATTCTGTGACTATATGTTTTTCATTGAAAACTTAACGATATTCCATCATTATCGATATTGTATCAAAGTGAAATTATAGGTAAATATTTGTGCTTCCTCTGCCCGTTTCTATCTATAAATTTATAGTGTAGTCTGTAGTGTAGTTAATGGTGAAAATTAGCTGGAAAATGTATTCTTAATATAATATATAGGAAGAAGTTATCACCCCATTTATATGTACATATGTATGTATGTATGTATAATATAAAAAAAAACTAAATTAAAGGTGAACGTTCCAATATACTCGTACCTAACTTTTTCTTGAAACTTGAAACTAATGAATCATTTTCTCTTTTTCTTTACTTGAAATTAGAAAGAAAATACTTATGAATTAAAAAAAAAAAATTACGGACGACATTTATGGTTTAAAAAAAAAGAAAATGAGAATCCCACTTTTTTTAGTAGTTTATAAAAATATATTTTAACTCAAACAATTTTAATAATAATAATAATGCATAATTTTTTAAACTTTTTTTTGTAATTTTTGTACATTTTAATATCTCGGTTAAAAATTAACATAACTTGATAACTTATAGTTTGTTTTAAAGACAAATAATGGTATTTTACGATTGGTGCTTTAAATTTATAGTACGGTAAAACAAATTACTGATTTTTACTATTTGATTACTATTGATTTTTTTCATTTTTTAATTACTTCGTCTAAAATTTTTTTCTTATATTTTATTTTTTTATATATTTTATTATTAATTTTTTATTTTGAAAGCTCACAATATTCACTTAAAAATACATTTTTTATTTTTATTTATTTATTTATTTTTATTTTTCGATGCACAAAAAGAAAAATACTTAATTTTAGAATTTCCGAAAAAAATAATAAAAATGTTTATAAAAAAATTGTCTACTATCGAAAAATCCCTTTTTTGCAAGAGAATGTTTTTTTATCAAAATGTGTATATCGCTACAACAACAAAAAGTGAGATTCTGATTTCCTTTTAACTCCATATTAACTCCATATTTAACTCCATGAACGGGTGAACGTATAAATATTGTATACTTAGTAGATATACTCGTATATTCTTTACACCTATATATTGTACTGTATCTTCGGATTTTACGAAAAAAAAAAAATAAAAAAAATCAAATTAGAACATCGCTAATAAACCATTTATTTCAGATCAGCTATCACTATATTTCCTCAACGAACTGATGGCCGTCATGATTATCGTATATGGAATCCTCAATTGGTATCCTATGCAGGTTATCGTCAAACTGATGGAACTGTAATTGGTGATCCGCATAACGTGGAATTTACAGAGGTAAATATTTTATCGTACATTTTTCACAATTTTAAAACGAAAACTGTAACCAAATAAATGGGATATTGAGACTTAATTCACTTTCAAGTGAAAAAATAGCGCAACACCATTTATGCCAAACAATGTTTTAATGTATCTATGGAAACTCGCGCATATATGTACAATGTCAATTAAATTTTCATTTGTATGCTTATATATTTTACATACATAACATGTACTCGTTTATGTATACCTTAAAGCTTAAATTAATGGATATTTTTCTTTGTAAAATGTACAATTGAAATAGAACATGGTTATTCATGTTGAGGGGATCCATTAAAATTTACGCTCAAATTTATGGCCTTAATGTTAAAAAGTGAAAGTATTTTTTTTATAGTATATTAAATTACTAACACTTGACCGTGCAGCTCATAATGGCATTTTGCTTTGATATTTTGGATGCAAAATTTCAAACAGAAAATGTCTGCCGATCTTTGTAATACATACTTAATAATAATAACTTCTAAGGTCCATTTATTTTCAATATGAAAGGGTTGACCAAAAAGTTAATAAAAATACAACTAAATTTGTTCAGAGAGACATTATTTATGTTTTAGTGCAATAATAAGGTTAACCCTTTAAAGTCACCATTTCGACTTTAAAGGGTTAACATTTTCTAAAAATTAAAAATTTACGATAGTATTTACAATTAAATTCTGAGAACGGTGAGTAGTTTTTTTGAAAATTCTTGATTAACACTTTCACGTTTAAAATGTATGGACGTTAAAGGGTTAATTTTATATAAAAATTTTATTTGGCTAAAAATGCTGGAAATTCAAAATAATATAAAAATACAAAGTTTCAAAACCATACCTGTAGTATTGAAAATGTTCAAAATTGTCTCACTTTTTTAAAAACCGGCGAAAAAACCCTCAGGATGTTCTATAATAACCAATTTTTTCCCATTTTCTTCCAATAAAATGTTGTAAGTTTTTTTTTTAAATAGTCTCAATAATTCTCACCAGGCGCCACTGAATTTTTTTAATTTTTATGGACAAAATAATATCACAAAACTAAAAGAAATATTTAAAACAATGTCCAAATACCAAACAATAATTTTACTGTATATACCTACCTAATTTTAGAACAGAGAAAAAATAAATATGACAAACATTGTAGAGAATAAAAAGAAAAATTCGACGTTCTGCCGAAATGGCGCTGCAATAAAATTTTATATCATTTCCAGCATTTTTAGTCATTTAATCGAACAATTTTCAGGAATACTGAAAAATAAACAGAACAAAAATTATAGAGAAAAAAAAATTGAGATTTCAATAATAGATCCATGGTCTACCATTATGACGCTGCAATCAATTTTTTGAAGTTTTCAGGCATTTGTATTCAATTTACACAATATTTTGTTGTTGTACAGAAAAAAATAAATAAGGACAGAGTCGTAGATAATAAATAAGCATCGCCGTAGCCAATCATTTTTCCGTTACTCTAGTTTTTAATTAAAAAAACAATTCATTAATGAATGATTAATTACCCAGATTGAAAGTATTCTATGATTGAAAATGAGTACATACTATTTCTTTAACAAGTACCTATATTAAGCAGTTTCTACTACTTATCTATATCAGTTTTTCTAATTACAATATTTTTAACACAATAGATAATTAATTGTTCCAGCAATGCGTAAAACTCGGATGGAAAAGCAAAAATTCTGAATGGGATATTCTTCCATTAGTTCTATCAGCAAATGGACACGATCCAGACTATTTTGATTTACCACCTGAATTAATACTAGAAGTACCACTAAGTCATCCAACGTAAGTGATTTTTAATCGAAACGGACAATCAATGAACATTGTTAATTTATCATCTGAAAACAAAACCGATATAAAATTGAAACTTTTCTCCATATACTTTTCCAGCTACACATGGTTTAAAGATTTACAATTACGATGGTATGCTGTACCAGCTGTTTCAAATATGCTTTTCGATTGCGGTGGTATACAGTTCACTGCAACAGCATTTAGCGGTTGGTATATGTCGACGGAAATTGGCTGCAGAAATTTATGTGATGTAAATAGGCGAAATATATTGGAGGTATGTATTTACGTACGCTTGATTGCATTCCATATATGTATACACCTTCCCCTATATTTATCCTATTGAGAATAATGTTCAAATGTTCTCACTTGTAATATTCCATGAAATTTGTGATCGTTTAAATTGTAATTTTTACTATTTGACATTCTTAAAGAGTACAATAAAAAAAAACCAACTCTTTTGTTTGGTATAGAAAGTGGCACTGAAAATGGATCTCGATACACGTACATCTACATCCTTGTGGAAGGACAAAACACTTGTTGAAATCAACATTGCAGTGCTTCATTCATTTCAAAGCCACAATGTAACAATAGTGGATCATCATACAGCAAGTGAAAGTTTCATGAAGCATATAGACAACGAAATGAAATTGAGGTAAGTACATATAATTACAAGTTCTATATTTCTCTACAGCTTTTTTCCTATTATTATATAACGAGGTATATATTTTGTAGATGATTCTATATGAATTTAGATAGGATACAGGTATCTAAGGTAAGTGGAGACTGACAATAAGGCTGTAAATTGTAAACCTACACCTGCTTATAGATAGATACAGGTACCCCTCGTATAACGCTGTAACTGCGCTACAACGCAGTTTTGAACTTGCGGACGTCCCTTGTATAAAGCGGTTGCAGTTTCGTATAACGCGGTCTTGAAATTTCCAAATATTGATTTTTTCACTTTAAATATTTTTTTAAAATGGACTGCATTGAGAATTAGTCGAATTAATTAATAAACCATCCAAACTCAACTGATAGTTCACTGAAAACCGTTCAAATTCAACTGAAATTTGACAGTTGCATTTTTTTATTCCTTTTTTTGAAAAAAAGTTTTTTTTTATAATTAAAAAAATTGCGTTTTTATTTGACCCTACTTTGTCTATGGGTTCTTTGTCTTGCATAACGCGATTTGTATAACGTAGTATTTTTGTGGAACCTAATATCCGCGTTATACGAGATTTACCTACAGTTGATTACTGAATATTGTGTGTTGCTTATAAATTAGGCACCACACACACTCAAAATCAAGAATAAAACTCTCAAAATGGCGGTTTTATGTCATAATAGAATTTTTTTTTGAAACGCCATTTTTGATTTTTTTTTAAATTTTATTTTTTTTATAAATCTTACGGTTGAGACCAGGATGCTGAAATTTTGACAATTTATTAAGTACTTATAAAGAGTAAGATCTCTTTCATTTTTGGAGCAAATCGAACGAAATTTAGGAGAAAGGAGGGGGCAAAAGATTATATTGTGGACCTAAATTATCCATTTATTCTTAATATACAATATTTGGAATAAAGAAAAAATAAAAAATTCTTTAACAGACCAATGCCGTCTCATCATCCTCTCATTTTAAAAGCTTTTCCCACACTAATTTATATTTGCAATTACAGAGGTCTTATACTAAAAATTAATTACCATTGTAACCAATTGTGCGTTATAATGTAGGTCTATTATGTAGGTAATATCCTCGTACCAGATGAGTAAAAATGTCTAAAAATAATATTTAATATCTCTGTCAAAAATTATGGCGCTATAAATTGTTCCCAACATGTTACTTTGAAAGCAGAAAAAAGGACTTTTGAATATTATAAAATATCATAAAGGTTGAATAATATATTTCGGTAAGTACCTACCATACTTAACGTAATTTTACTTCATACTCAAGTAGTTTGTTTTTTTTATAGCAAAGTGTAAGTGTACCTCTCTATAGATGATATGTGGACGCCATTTAATTTTATAGTTTCCCACATTCAAAAAAGAAAAAAAGAAAAAAAGAAAAAGAAAGTAGTCAAACATACAATTCAACAGAAGAATTCTGACGATAGAAAAGCTTTTAGCATTAAATTTGTCTTATGTTTCAAATTTAGATTAAATACTATAAATACTAAAAAAAAAAAAACTATATAAGAATTGGTACATTTATATGAGGATATGAAGTCCAGATAGCGTAAATCTTAATAGGTACTATGTCACAAACTCTTTATCCTCTAGTCTAGTACTACAAAGTATTAAATGTATAAATGTTGGGTAAGGAAGTAAATCTCGTGTGTATTTGATGTTATTGGAATATTTCCTTAAAAGTAGACACATTTTAAGATTATCTATATCGTTTTGTTGGTAGGAAATATAAAATTTTTATAACTCTACATTGATATAGGGAAAATATATATTTTCAAGTTATATCATCGAAAGGTTTATGGTTTGTAACAATAAGTTTGAATTATTGCTGTCTCTACAATGGATTTTTGCTTATATACAGATTTATATGGGATATATGCAGTGGCGAATCGTTAACTACAAGATAGGGCATGCAATATGCAATCTGCAGTCCATACATAATAATACAATTGAGTTTTGTCATTAAAATTTTATGTTGTTACCCTTCTATGACCCCTGTATATTCTTAGAGAAAAATAAATAAGTAGTCATTATTTTAATGCGTTTTTATTTGATAATTTTCTGTAGAGAAAACGAAGAGTTTATATAGGTATTTATGAGCATATATTGCGTAACTAGAAGTGTAGAGAAGGAATGTTGAAAGAAAATAAAATAATGCGAACATTTTAGTAAAATAACTTTATTATTGTTGTTGTAAAAACGTTTTTATTTGAGAATTTTTAAACCTAAAATGTATAATACACTTATGTATTATTTAATATTTGATATTACATAGTTTAATTGAAAATTATTCATCAGTAAGCTTTATAATATTATAGAAATGTAGTAAAACAAAATGAAACGTAGATTAAAGCGGCATTTTTTAAATATGAGGAACGCACGCAATTGCATGCATTGCATTCGAAGAGAATACGCCACTGTATATAGATATGTATCAAACGCAAGTTTTTTTTTTGCAATCAGACATAATTTATTTGAGACATAATTTAAATTTTGGGACGATCTTTAGAAAAATATTTTACTAAAATTTAAAAACAATTCGTACCTCAATCATTCAAATAGGTTTCTTCTCCTCTTTAATCGTCTTTCTGATTTACTAAAAGAATAATGGTAGAAGTCCCAAAAAAATTCCAGTATAAAAAAAACTGTAGGCATTTCTTTAAAACGAACGGCCACGAGACCATGAGCATTGACGAACATCGGCTTATTATTATATTACTGTTGTTAACAATTAAAATTGATTGTTTTTTATGTAGGAATGTAGGTCAGTGTGTAACATAAAAAACATTAATACAGAGGTTAAGTAAGAAGGACATGGAAAAAATTACGTAATTTTAATATTTAAAAAACTTTCAAAGGAAAAACTTGGAAATTATGTCAACATTTTTATTTGTGTAGGAGATACGGGCCCAATTTATGCCTATGAACTCAGATTCTTTGTAATTTTTATTTTGTTTTTTTTTTCGATTTAGTAATTTTCAGAAAATTTCAGAAATGGTTGTCCAGCTGACTGGGTATGGATTGTACCGCCGATGTCATCTTCCATAACACCGGTATTCCATCAAGAAATGGTTTTGTACAATTTAAAACCATCGTTCGAGTATCAGGAGGCAGCTTACAAAGTGCATGTTTGGAAAAAAGATCGAGACATATCAAAAAGTCGGAAACCACGACGTAAATTTCATTTTAAACAAATTGCAAGGTAAGCTGATAGCCAATGATTTCCGTTCCTATTTGTTTGTTTTTATGTCAAGAAAATACCTCCTGGCCATGTTTTAAATTCCATTATCTTGTTTTCTAGAGCAGTGAAATTTACATCAAAACTATTTGGTAGAGCTTTGTCACGACGCATCAAAGCCACCGTACTTTATGCAACAGAAACTGGAAAATCTGAACAATATGCAAAACAGCTTGTTGAACTGTTAGGACATGCTTTTAATGCACAGGTAAAAATGTTATTATATAAGCGGAGATAATGCATTCCAAAATAATTTGATAGGCAAAATGTACAAATTATAAATCTATCGTAATTTGACGAGAAATATTTAGCATAATTATAATGTTGGTGGTATGCTAATGCCGCATTCTTTCGTATACTAAGCCAAGTGCAAAAATAGTGCTATAATAGCCCTAATCAATACCTACCCTATAATGAATAGGAATATTCATTTGTGGATTTTTGAATATACAATTCTACTATTAGGACTTGTATTAGCTTATATTAGGATGGAGTTATATCATTTTTGCTTCCATACAGTATTTGAAATATAAAAGGGAAGCTTTGGTTTCATGTAGAAATTCTCAAAATTTTGGTTTATTGGCTAAAATATCGATGGTTATTTGACAAAAGGGCCTAAACCTCATTTTTGAAATTTTTCAGAAGAGAGAAAAAACAAAATATGTGTACACACAGTATTTCATTGAAGAAAATGTTTAAACAGCGGAGAAAATCCATTTTTTTGTGTGAAATTTAGTAAAATAGTGTTGCCAGATAGTGTAAAATATCCAAAATTACCAGATTTCATAAAAAAGCCATTTTTGAACAAAATTGATGTTAGGATCTTTTGTCAAATCAATCAATCAATCAATGTGTCTAGGATTTTTGGTATTGTAAATGGGCAAATTACCCCACTCCTTTGACCCCCTCCCATACAAATTTTTATTTTCTTCGAGGCAAATATGTCATATAAACACAAATTGTCACGTAAAGGAATCTTGAAACCGCCACTCCCTCACTTAATTTTCGGCTACCCCCTCCTCACTAAACTATGAAGAATGTTACGTTCAATTAACTTGTCTATGCCGGTTTTTTTGTGCATTTCTTATTTCACTTGCTGCTGCTCATCGTCATCAGCAGTTCTTTGTTGTTTTCTTTCTTCACTTTGTGTTCATTGTGAATGAAAATATTCCTAAAAAGTATGAACTTTATTTAATTACTTTCACATTAGTTGTCCACACTAAAAACTATCTTTAATTATCTTCATCTTATTGCTCAATCTTATATAGTAGATTTCTTTGGATTTCAAACAAAACAAAAAACGAAAATCTAGAAAAACCCTGTAATGAAGAGCAGATTTTTCGGTTTTGTTAGCCTTTTCAATAGAAATATGTGTACTTTATTGTACCAAAAAACACTCCAGACACAGAGACCATTTAATGGATATTAATATTATGGCTTTTCTGAAATCAAATACTCCTACAGTATATTGTGTCTATGTGTATATAACACATGTATGTACATCTTATATATACATTTTTTTTTTTTAAAAGAAAATGTTTCAAAACATATTCAAGGATTTTTTATTATCTGATGACATTAACAAAGATTAATGTCAATGGGATGAAGTTAGAGACGAAATATTCATTGGGTTGTCATCTCATCATATAATGTTCCGTGCCATTGTGGTCATTTTTGTTGGATATTTTTGTTGGATACAATGATACATTTATACATACATACACACATCTGTATGAATAATATTGCATAAAGTTATAGGCCCAAAGGACAAAAAAAAAAAAAGAAGTTGATAAAATAAGATATTATGGGATATGAACTTAAAGCTCTATTATATGTACAAAGATTAGAAGGACTTAACTTTCAACAGTATGAATTCGAATGTAAAAAAAAAATGTTGCATATCATCACATTATAATATTTAAATATAATTTAACCTTGCATTACCCTACCTTTCAGATTTACTGTATGTCGGACTATGACATATCATCAATTGAACATGAAGCCTTATTAATTGTTATTGCATCGACATTTGGAAATGGTGATCCACCTGAAAATGGAGAGGTAAGTTAAGAATACTTTTAACATTAACATTTTTGAAAATAAAAAAATTAATTGGGGTCCGGAAAAGTAGATAAATTACTACTTTTATTGAACTTTAGCCAAGATACATTTATTTTCGATGCAAAATTTTTTTTTTATTTAAAAAAATGCCGCAGTTGAAATTTTTATTTCACTTTTCTCTGCAAATATTTTTCAATCTATTTAAATTTCTATCGTTTCGTTACTATATGAAATATAAATACAGTAAGACCTCGCTTCTTCAATTACCGATGATTCGATATAACCGCGATCTGCTCGAAGACTAATAAATATGCAGTGAATCTATGTTTGTTTGGTGCGTTTGCTCTCGTTTATCGTGTTCATTGTTCACCAGTGCTGTGTAAAACGTTATTAATTCAGATAAAATGACCTCGTTTAATGGTATTTCAATTAGAACTTTGTCGTCTAGGAACGCATCCTAAGCGCTAAACGAGATCTTGCTGTAGTGGAATCTTTGTCCCATGTATCCACATTTTTTCGGAATTTCTTTTTTCACCAATTTAAACTTTTCCAAAAAAAAAACAACAAAAACGTTCGGTTCTTTACCTCAATCGATAATTGAAAAACAAGTTGCGACAGCTGGTATTGTAAATGGTCAAAATCAACCACACCCCTTTCAGCCCATACAAAGTTTTTAGAATTGGAATAGGAAGGAGGGGAAGAGTTAAGGGATAGAAGGGAAAGGATGGAGGGGAAAGGAAATATTTTTTTTCGCCATACATATTTTTTACCACAATTTCTCTTGCAGCAATTTTTTTTGCCATCAATATTTCAGTCTTAAGTTACCTCTCTAAACTAAGAAAACCAAGTAAAACCATAATAAAAAAAATATTTAAAAACAAATTTTTAACTTTTTGGCGATTGTTCATGGTCTTTTTTGTTTGTTTTATTATTCCCATAAATAATAATTTTATTTTCTGCGGTTCTAATATGAGAGGAATTTCAATGAATTTTATAACTTTGGTTTGGAGTCAGTAACGCCCATTAATATTCACCGAAGCAACAACAACAAAAAGTTCCCTTAAAGTGGTTAGAGAGATTAGAGAGAGAAATTAAGGCAAATATTGTCAGAACGGCTTTCTCTTTTTTATGTACAAATAAATATGGACTAGCAGAACTTTCATTTGAAGCTGACTTTATGGCAATCGTTAATTATTATTTTATATTTTTCCAAAACAGAAAAGAAAATGGGAAACCAACCATCTACCTACATATACATACAGTAAAACCTTGAATAACTTTGAGTAACTTTATCTACGAGTGTTTTGCAAAGACGAGCAAAAATTTTTATTAAATTTTAACTTGATGCGTGGTCTTGCAATACGAGTAGTACGTATACGCTTTATCTGCTGAGCGTCATGTGAGCAAAACTGAGCAGATAGTTCTTCTTTGTATCGCTGCGCAATTATGGGTAATCGTCGTCTTCCATGCTTTTCTTTCTATGTATTTTCTTTCCATTTATTTCTTATTGGAAAATTCGCTTCAATATACGAGTGATTTGGATTACGAACATGTTTTCGGAACGAATTATGCTCGCAATTCAAGGTTTTACTGTAATGGCTTTTTGTAGATTGCATTTTTTTAAATTATGAATTATCAGCAATTTTTGCCAAACATTTATTCAATGTATTGCTTGCAATCCAAAAAAAGTAATTAATTTTAATTTAATATACAAAAATGTCGGACCTTAAATGGTTAACTTTTTTAAAATAAATTAAAATTTTTAAGTAATGAACCAGCTTAGATCAACGGTCAAGATGTGTTCGGCTACAAAAATAATTAATTGAATTTAAAATTTCGAAAACAATTTTTGTTGCTATATTTTTTTCCAATTAAGGGACTAATCAAAAAACAAACAACAAAAAATCAAACTTATGCATTGTATATGTATACAATACACATACATATGCATAGTCAGTTAATATTACACGTACAACGTAAAAATATGAATATTATTTTAGGATTTCAAACAAAAATTTAATAAAATAAATTTTATTTCATTAAATGAGAAGTGTCTACGTCGACATGTTTGTTTAGTACATGTTTATGATTAAAGATTAAGGATACGTTGAGCCTGTTAAATTTTTTATATTAGGGTGGCATATTAATTTTGAATAAATTTCCAAATAAAAAGATACCTACATAATGTTTGTATGTATATTTGTTTGTTTGTATGTATTTATTAACAGAATTTTTTGTGAATTTTTTTTTTTTTGTTGTAAAGGAATTTGCTCAAGGATTATATGCGATGAAGTTGCAAGAAAATGACGAAAATACATTGGACAACGATAAAAGGTAAAATATTTCAAAAATTGTTTTCTTTTCATTTCTTTCTTTTTTTTTGTGGTTCTACTCGTATAAATAAGATGGAAAATAATTTGCAAGTTTATTTGGTTGAGCCTTATGTAATAAGATATGTTTGTATTATGTGCATTTTTAGTAGTTACCTCAATTTTTATGAAATATACATTCGAGATATATAAATCGATATTCGGTTTAATATGAACGTACATAGGTACGTAGGTACATACATTATAGACTTTTTAAAGAAAGGAAAATAGAATTTCAGATCAGATCTCACTTTAGATCTCAATTTGACTCCATAATACTTTTTTTTCAAAAAAGTGCTCACATTTTTTTTTGCCCAGTTCTTTGTACATAACTAACCTAGTTAATATTCTTGGTCATTGATTCCATCATAGGCGTCCGCTCGGGGGGCACGTGCCCCCTCAAGATGTTTCTCTGTTTGAATAAAAACCAGTTTTACTTAAAACAAAAAACGAAGTATTCTGATCTAATATTTGGAGCCAGAAAAGTAGTGTCAAGTTCTCTATTTATTATCCAATATAAGTTATTTTAATATTCAGTTAATCAAAATTCAGATAATGAATGATGATTCATAATTCTGACATTTCAAAAGTTATATTATGTAGATTAAAATTCAGATAGTTTTAAATTCAGATAAATTAAGAATTCGAAATTTTCAAATTCTAAAATATGTAGGTATCAATAATGAATTTAATGATATAATAAATGAATTTCGTAATTATTTTGCATAAATTATCAAAGAAATGCTCAGTTACTTCCGGTTTCTGTATTTTACTTCCGGTTTGCTAATATTAGGAAGATTCACAATTGTGACATCAAAAAACATTCAATATATTCGGTGTCCCCAAATTATTTTTTCTCATTTGGTTCCATTAGTTTTTTAAATAGTTCCATGACGATTGGTTCACTAATTTTCTAAAACTGCCCACTGTAATTATAATTATTTAGTCATAACCGAGATAATTGATTTTTTAATTTAAATAATAATGAATTTCAAAAGTAGCTGGCTGAATTTAAATTGATTTTACTTAATTGCTACATTTACAGTGTGTTATATAAGAAACTTGTGTAAACACTGGCTGTTTTTTTTTATTGTTGTCATCTGAAGAATAATTAATTTCAATTTACTGAGTTTGATAGGGACAAAGTGGATAACTTGCAATATAATGTTGTCTGAGGCTGGAAGGTATTACACATGGTATATTACAGATAGTCTTGTGGGGAACGAATAACAATAAATCATTTTCACCGGTTTAGATATATCTTGGTTCGGCACACGTGTCGAACATAAGTATATAGATAATTTTTCAAAAACTAATCCAAACCCAAAATAAATCAATTCCCATTACGACGACCATATTGTTAATTTTTTAAATGTCCCTTTTGTGTTTAGGAGATTCACTGTATGTACCATCATTATACATGTGAATTATTTGTTTCACTTTAGAATGTGTTTAGGTATGAAGTAATAGATTTTTTTAGTTTCTGGTTTTAATTGGGCATTTCATGGCTTTGAATTTTTCGAACCTATTTTATCGAATAACAGTCCTGCAGCTGTCCTTATTTCCCTTCCATATTTTCAGAAAATATCTGGATTTATAGTTTTCTCAGATATCAATCCTAATATCTAGGAGAAATGACTGAATTTCGACTTTTTCATACAAAATATGCTTTTTTTCTATTTTATCGAACATCGCTGTATAAAATTTTAGATCAAAAAGCCCGGTTTCCATCACAACTATATCAGTGGCGAAGGATGAGAATTATTGATCCCATCATCATTATTTTTAAAAAGAAATTATCAATAATTCTCACGCTTCGCCACTGAACTATATATGTTATGTACATACATATGTTGTTTATGTATATCTCATCTATTAGCAATAATTATGGCAACTTCAACGAATATTTATGTTTCTGAGAACACTTAAAAGTTAGAATTGATACACACGATACATCCCTAGATACTTAACTACAGTTTAATTGCAATTATAATATACAGAAACATTAGATAATAAGATAATAATGCCATAACATATACATTACACAAGAAATAAAGGTCATAACATAATTAATTTGCAAATCTTATTTATGTATTATGTATCTGATTCAAATTTCATATCGGTATAAACTATTTAATCCTCTAATCTAATATAATGTATAATATTCCAGAATAACAGTTTCCTCAAAATCATTTATGAAAGCAAATTCGAAAAATGATTTTGGCAAAATGGCTTTACAGCAGGTAAAACAAAATGATCGAATCGATACGTTGCGCGGCTCAACCACCGAAACATATTCCGAAGAAACATTCGGACCATTGTCGAATGTACGATTTGCCGTCTTTTCACTTGGATCATCGGCCTATCCGAATTTTTGTGCATTTGGTAAATATGTGGATAATGTGCTGGGTGAGTTGGGCGGTGAACGGCTAACAAAATTGGCGTATGGCGATGAAATGTGCGGCCAAGAACATGCATTCCGAAAATGGGCACCAGAAGTTTTTAAGGTATTATAGTATTAAACTACCGTTATATATTTTAATATAATTTTATATTTAATGTGATACCAAACTCACTAGCAGCTTATCGAGAGTGAGTTCTTTTCTCCTCTTACATTGACTTAAAAACTAATTACAATTTTCTATGTATGTACTATGTATGTGTAATAATATATAATATAATATAATTACTAATATTATTATAAATGAACAGGGTGATACCGCCACAGTTCGCTTTTGCGGTGAATGGGCCAGGTAATATAAAATTTGAGGTTGTTACTATAATGAATAACAGAGATATTTACGTTCAAAGGTACATTTGTACCCTGGCGTCCACATTGACGTTAAATAACAGACAATAGCAGTGCTAATTTATCCATCATGTTGTACAGCCAAGTTCAATAGTAGGATATCTCAGAAAAGTGTATTTCCAATATGATGTCAATTGACAGTCCAGCAAATTTGAAAATTCACTTGAGAAATTATGCTGTTAATCTCATGCCAACTCATATCATGTACATATATACATAAGTGGGTAGAAACAGACTAATGACCTACGCTATAGGTAAGCCTTTTATAACGTTCCTATTCAACACTGCACAAATTCATTCACAGCAGATTTTTTTGTTAAATGGTTAGTCTGACCATAATAGATTACTTTAACACTTCCATACTCATTAATCTTTGTCACTGTAATATACCCTAAATGGCTGAACATTTATCTGTTATTTAGAAAAGAAGACGAAGAAAGGAAAAAAAAAAAACTTTCGGTACAGGGAAAGAAGGGCCCGTAATTCCTTTTCTTATGTAATCACGTAATAGATACTAGATAAATAAACCAAACGAATAAGCGTCCCCGTCAACATAATTTGGTGTTCTTTTTTTATTATTTTAAAAAGGTAGCCTCAAAAAAGGTTGCCGGGCAATATTTAATTAACAGGACATTATCGCTTTAATCGAGCTAATAATAACTGTGGAAGGAGCTCTTATGTGTTTTCAATTATATCTCCAACTGGTTATAAAAGTGATATGCAAAATTGGCTCTTAATAAAGTGGACAATAATATAATAACATGAGACATTTTCTTACTTACGTACTGCTGCCATTATGAACCAAATAAATCTTGGCCTCCTGAACAAGATTTCACCAAAGATTTCTGTCCGGAGCAACCATCCCCCAAATGCTTTTTCTTTGATCACTTGCATTTTTCTCTAAGTTGTCTATCCATGTTAGTTTAGGTCTGTCAATCCCCCTTCTACCTTCTGACCGGTTGAAAAGATTTTTTTTTCTTTGGATTCTTATTTTCGTCTATACAGATTATATGTCCCGCTCACTGCCATTGCTTTAAACTTTAAACAGTGTGGGTCAGTTAACGCTTCCATGCCATCATGGTGCTATATTGTAATCTAAACAATATTCTTGTCGGACCGGATAAAGAATGCGGCTGAGGACTTTGCGCTCGAATCTTTCTTTTTTTCTGATTTTTTTTTTATTGTCTAGGCTTCGGATCCGTATATGAGGACCGATACAATTGTTGTATTGTAAAGCCTGATTTTAAATTTCTTTGTTAAAAAGCTTTATATAAGGATGCAAAAGCTTTATTTGGGTCTTTGAACCGTTCATTTTTTTTTTTGCGGCATTTGTTTACAATCATTGAATTCAATTCCACTGACATTTTTATTATGTTGACGAGTGAAATTAGAAAATTACCCTAAACATTATTGTGAGAAAAGTTTGTATAGAAAATGACATATATTAATAGAGGTACTCCTAATTTAAACGAATATTTTTTATTTTCTCTTTTCTTTGTCCATTTCGGTTATGTCAAAAAGGAAATGTTTACAATTCTTAATGGTAAATGGAATTTCACTTTTTTTCCTTTACTAACCACATGCATATGGGTATATTATGTATATACACTAAAGCAGTGATGGCTAACCATTTAAGCTTGGCGTGTCAAAATTTAATAAAAATTTAGCTCACATATTGAATGTGTCATGTGCCATGTGTCATGTGTCACGTGTCACATATTGAAATATGCCCAATTTTTGTGATATTGGCAGGCAATATAAAGGTTATATTTCTAATATAAAAATATTTTTATTAAAATAGCGAAAACAAATAATTCTGTTGTTGTTCTAGCATTTGCTAAATCTACGATTGGCAATATAACCGCTACTTACTACCACTACTTACTTCCGCAACTAACTTCATCTGTGTGTGGGTTTCTTTTATTGGTTTTAATATCATTTAAAGCCAAGAATAAGGTCTCACAAGAATAAGTTGAGGAGTAAATTGTGAATAAAATCATGGCTAGATTCTTTACAGTGCTAAGGGTGTTTGGCATTCGGTTCCAGCCGCCCAACATTTCCGGTTTGTAATAAATTTCTTTTTCATTTTCTAGACGATTTCTTTCCATACTCTCATGTTTGGACCTCTAGTCGACAAACACTTGACCCCAGATACTATCTTAAAATGAATTTTTTTCACAGAGCGCGCTGTCGATGAAACTTTCTTTACCATCCATCTTTAAATACCTAATAAAAAAATTGTATTGATTTCGAAGACGAAGAACGTTCATAAACGGTTCGTGTTACCAAAACTGTCTTGGCGTGTCGCCTCTGAAACGCGTGTATAATGTTTGCCATCACTGCACTAAAACGTAAATGTCTAGGATATAAATTCTTAGAACTCATTTCGAAATAAGGACAGTTGCTGAGACGACAGACGATACATTTATTTATTATAGATATACATAGATATATATACATACATACATATGTATATGTATGTATTATATATTTGTGAATCTATATATACTCGTACTTTATATACATATATACTTATATACATATATACTCGTACTTTAGTATAAATATTTAATCATTTATTTATATATACTTTTACTCGTTGTCCATTATATAAGAAAAATGTTTTTCTATGTTTGGATGAGGAAAACTTTGCCGAGTTCATTGTTGTTTGCACAAGTCAATATTGTCTCTTGTTTTCACTTGAATGACCTTTCTTAAGAACTTTCGCAAAGCAAAATAATGTTTTGGAGGGTATAATATCCATACCTTATATTGGTAAACGTTATATTTTACATATAAACAAAGTATATAAATAGAGGTAACCTCTTAGAGGCATCAATTCCAAAACCAAATATTATTAATGGCAATACCAGCAAGTAAGACAATATTTTTGAATGATAAAATAAACATAAGAGTATGTAGGTAGGTATACACTAAAGTATCAAGTTTCCATCAAAGATATACATACATATATGTATATTATATTAGGACACAGAAAATTAGTCACTAATTAGACACAAACTTATCTAATAACACTAATACACAAATATACCTCCATTTACAATACTATATAACCTTTGTATGTAGTAGCTTAGCCAAACAAACAAACAAAAATTTTAACCAAAACTTAACCAAAATCCATAAATAATAATAAAAGATCTTAAACCAAACCAAAACCAAATTTAAGAAATTTTAAAACCAAAACCAAAACCTAAACTGAAAATGAAATTTTTCATTGAACCAAAACCGATCCATTTTTTTGGTTTGCATCTTTGACTAAAATAGTCAGAAATATGTATGTAGTCAAAAAAATGCAGAAAAATTATTAATAATCAAAATTAGGTGCACACTGTACCACAGCCTCTCCTATACCGATTTTCTCCAAAAACAATAAAGATTTTACTCTAGGACTGCATAATAAAATGTCATATTTAGCCGGGATTTTGATCAAGGACAGATGGACCGACTTTTGATTTGATAAGAAAGACAATGGTGTTACATTTTTTTTTTCTACAATGACTATTAAGGGGCGATACAAACTCCGTACCAAAGTTATAATAACTTTTTATTACAAAAAATTATTATAGTCGAATTAAAAAAAGGAAACAATTCGACATTCAGTTGAAAAGAGCAAAAATAAAGAAAAACTGACCCTAATGACAAATATCAAATTTGTGCATACTGTAAAATTGAACATAAAGTCAAGAAAAACATAATTTATCTACCGTTCCGGGCCCTATTTATTATTATTGATAATGACAATGACTATACTTATAAATTAGTATTTTCTACCAATTGTTTTTGCGTAAACAAAGTTAGTGGAAAATTTATTGATAAACTTAGTCTGTTTCTTTGAAAGTTTTCTAATTGCTCTGTATTGATTTTGCATTAAATCATTTTGATGGAAGATAAAGTATTTCAACTTTATTTCTTTTGTAAATAAATATTATTTAGAATATTTCATTTTATTTTGTGTTGTATTTAATTTTTTAAAAAACCAGTAAAGAAGGAATAATTGACTACGCCGATTATAATATACCTACCCTTATGAGTCCTTGTTTATTAATTACAAGTTTGTACGTGTCTATTTTCTCTGTACAATAAATATAATTAGGTAAATTGAATACAAATGATTAAAAACAACAGAAATGACATAAAATTGATTGCAGCGCCATAACGGTATTTCGTGGAACTTTTTAGTCTATGAATGAAATCTTCAT
>JANSTT010021427.1:0-44858 GCA_026745375.1 Platyura marginata | reverse complement strand
GAGAAACTCAGCTTTCTAATAGTTTCTTCGAGGTTTTTATACGTTAAAATCTAACCCTATTGCGCTATAAAAAATTCTATATTTCTACCTCGTTTTTGCACGTCATCGACGAAAATATTGTCTACAGCACGGCCTGATATTTTCAAGATGGCGGTGCTGCTACACATAACTTAAAACGTAGAAATAAACAGAAAAACTCACAAACACAATAGGATGATCAAAATTCATTATAACACAACACTAAATTGTATAAAAAAACAAACATGACGGTCCCACAAAACTATCCCCCCCAACTTTAATATGGCGCTGAATGTGTTTAAAATATGTCATATTTGACTACCATACATATATAGATAGTAAAAATGACCGAAAAACACTAATTTTGATTATAAAAAAATTACAGAATAATAATTACTTTTAAAACTGTTACTGTTACTGTAAAATTTAAAGTAAGTCGTATTCTGTTTTGAAAGTTTGTAAGAACATGCCATTTAATTAGGTAAATGTTGTTGTTAGTACAAGTGAAATGTAAAGCTACTACATAGTTACTAAACACCACATTTAACAAAATTTGCGCGTGTTTTTTTTTTAAATTTTATGTGCTTAACTAAATAAAAAAAAATAGATGTAGGTACATATTACATAATAAATATCAGTGGCGGCTCTGTTCAAATAACAATTCAAGTATTATTTGTGTTTAACACAAAATGGTAGTCTCTAAAAAGAATAGATATCGTTATTAATTGATTGGTCAATGGTCATTATAGCAACAACTAGAAGATTTTTAATGAAAGGATTAGGACAGTAAATATAAATGAAAAAGTTATTCGTCAATAATCTGTTGCCAGTACCTATAATGTATCTATTTCGATTAAATGTCCTTCAATCTCATGACATTCCACTTAATAAAGAATTACTCTGTTATATAGAAAAATATCACAAAATCACCCATCAAATTTAATTTACCATCTCAGGCACCCCTATCGAACAGATGACACATAATTGGTTATATGAAAATCAATTTAGAAATAGCAAAGAAATCTAAGATACTTAAAGAGCAATTATGATTTATACTAACAAAATATAATTATTTCCTTTAATAATATTAAGAACAATTTCCATAAAATGTCTTTGTTAAATTTTCTAAATATAGAATTAACAGATACACATACCAAGATACCTAAATTGATATAAATTATATAGTTACGTTTGTTCGAAAGAAAAATGGAATAATTGTGATCCGAAGTGAATTTAATTCATTATGGATAAATCACGAATTTAAATGTATTCTTTGCGATTTAGTTTAATCATCCTAATTCTCAACAGAGTGTAAGTAAAATCTTATCCCAATTGTAAGTCTATTGTCGATAACATTTTATTGACTTTTAGTTATCTTCTTTAAGGCCGGTCGTCCACTACATGCGTTTTCATACGAATTGCGTTCGTTAGAAATGTGACGAATATATGCGAATTATCCACTGTATGCGTTTCCATCACAACTGCGAACTATCCCATTTTGATGAGATTTTTCGTCCGAATTTTGACATAATTGTTTGTCCGCAATTCGGACGAAAACACATTTAGTGGACGGACACCAACATATGCGAATTGCGACGAACTGGTTCGACACATTTCTGACGAACGCAATTCGTACGAAAACGCATACAGTGGATGACCGTCCTAAGTCTTTAAGTACTTTTTGAACCTGAAAGGGTTAACCAAAAAAAACAAAATTTAACTATTATAATTTTTCTATATTCTATGTGCATTAATACATTTTTAAAAATTAACAGCATTTACAATCAAATTCTGCGAAAGGTGAGTAGTTTTTCGAAAAAATTTTGGTTAACCCTTTCATGTTCAAAATGTATAGAGACCTTATCAAAAAATTTAATTTCGCAAAAAATGCTGGAAATTTTAAATTATATAAAAATACTAAGTTTCAAAATCATATCTTTAATATTAAGAAAAAAAACGGTCAAAATTTTCGTCGAACCCCAAATTTTTTTTAAATTTCTTTGTTAAAAATTACAACATTTTTTTGAAATATTTGGACAATGATGGGATTAATAATTTTCAATACAATTTTTTAGGAATAAATATGATTTTATGACAATTTAAAGTATTTCTTCCTGGCCTGTAGATATCTATATAGAGGAAAATACCTATATACTTTGCTTGGTAAACTAAAATACCTATGTACATTAAAAAATCTTTTTATTTTTAAATAGTGCAGATTTCGAATAGAAATAAATTGATTGAATATATAGATTAAATTAAACTTTAGTTCTTGAAAATGAATTAAATCAACACTTTTTTCTTGCAAACTCCAAAATGAAAAAATTTTCCATCTCATTAATGTTCTTTTAAGATTTACTATAGAAAAATACTTTCACTGATTACATTTTAATTTATTTCCTGTCAATTTAAAAACTACTTATTCATGTCGACATATAGCCCGATAATTTATATGTTGATTAGTGAGTACTTAAATTATACTATTACTTATCAAATAAGCTGTTTAGATTTTAGGTTACCATTTTCAAATTATCAACAGTTTGATTGAGCATTGAGATGCTTATAAAATATAATTATGTAAGTGTACATTAGAGCAGTTCACTCGATGTATTGAATTTTTTTATTTTCAAGTTTTAGAAACGTTTTTTGTTTTTTTTTATCACGAAAAACATTTGTTTTACGACTTTTTGTCTATCTTCAACTTCATCAGCTCCTAAACTTATGCAAAGTGTATTTTTTAGAATATCTTAAAGAAATTGACAAAAAACAAAAAGTCGTAGAACAAATGTTTTTTGAAATAAAAAGACAAAAAATGGGCCATCTTAGAATTTGATGGAATAAAAATTTTAAAAACGAACCACTATCTACTCAATAATACTAAATAAGTTAAATAACTCACTTTAATGTAGTTTTTTTTTCAGATCTACAACTTTTTTTATAAAATTTTTCTCTAAAATTTAAAATAAAGGCGAGAAAAACAAATGTTTTCTGCCATAAAAAAAGACAAACAATGTGCCATCTTTCAATTTTATAAAATTTAAATTTAAAAAAAATGAACCACCCTAGTGTACATCTGTAAGTATATACTTAACGCATCGGTACCTATAGCTTTCGCTGTAATTTAATAAGTCAATGATGACTGATGACATTTTTCTATAATCTTGTAGACTTTTTTCGATAATATCAATTACCTAATAACTACCTAAGATATGGGTAAAATAATGTTCATATACATAGTATTAAAGTCATTTTGTAGTTAAAAGTCGTCACTCGTAAATTATCAAACATCTAAAATGGAATTGGTGGAATTGTCGAAGCAGCAATCAACCTAGTGTGAAAAGGCATCAATATAGTGAAGTGGCGCCGATTTTTCAGATTTGTGGATATTTTATAAAATGCTCTTAGGTGGAATAAAATCGAGATGGTTATGGTCTCGTTCACTTAAGTTGTTAGATAGAGCATTCACACTGTAAACGCGTATTGTTTTAATATTTTTGTTGATTATGGATATGGATTCTTTGATTTATTATGTTCATTACTATTGTCAATTAATATTCTATTGTTTTATCATAAAGATTATTCCTTATATTTTCCTGCTGTTTTTCGTAAAGTAACTTTTGTTCTGTCAAAATTAACAAGTTTTCTAACTACCAAGATCAAATATCTTCCGTTGAGTATCTCACTATTCTATTACATGATGTGTTACTAGAAACGATATTGGTGATCTGATGTGTGATACGTTGAATGTAATAAATGATCTGTATAGGATTGATAAATGACTCCGAGTTTAACAAGTTGATACTGAATGTGACATTATCGACTAAATGTAAGAACATTTCAAATCGAGCATTGATAGCTCAACAAATGGAGATTAAATGATAAAATGATAAAAGATTAAGAAAATGTGATCAATATGTCAATATTTGGATAGAATTATAGACTTCCAATTGAATTTAGACGAAAAGGTAGATTTCATTTGTAAAAAAGTAGTGCAAAAATGAATTTTCTGGAACGAATATCTAAAAACTTAAAGATGTTTGCTAAAATAACTCTCCATTTTGATACTATTGTGCAACATTATTCATTTTTAACCCTAATCCAACCAGGCTATTTCTACCTTGGTAGATTGTGCCAGAAATTTTTATTTTTATTAAATTTAAAAGTTAAAAATTTTATTTCAATTTTTTTCTGTAAAAATATCGAATGATAAAACAATAAAGCATCGGTAATATACAAATGATGAGAGAGAGAGTTTTTAAAATGAAATGTGTCTCAAAGACACTTTGGTAGGATTAGGGTTAAACAACAATTATCTACAAATTTATATAAATGCAAAAACTACTCCAGAATTCTTAGATGTACGTAGAATACCAGTATTGTCTCTACATATAATTGCACATTGCACTAATGGATGAATCTTAAGCAGAATTCTTTACTAAAGAACATTGATTTATGTAGAAGAAAACATTAACTTTTGCTTGAATAGTTTTTCGTGTAAACTGAAGACTTTATAAAGAATTTCGAAAATTTCCATACATAATCGGTTCCGGCGAGGAGTCAAGAGGACTTTAGACTTTATCAACGAATAAATATCTAATTTTAAAATTGTGTTCAAATAACATGTTTTATAACCCGAATATAAAATATTGATATTTTGTTGTTTCCAACTTTATGGACGTTTTAGTACATTTTTTAACAGTTATTAACAAACAGTCTTGTAAAATAATAAAAGGTTGTTATAAATGTCTATAAAATATTGTAAAAAATTTATTAGGAAAATAATTTTCTTCCATTTTATATTACCTATCGATAATTTAAAATTCAGTTTAATTAGTTAAAAATTGTTTTTTAGCAAAATGTCGTTGTAAAAAAATAAATTTATTAGAGCAGCAATTATTATTTCATATCGATCATTTAAAAAATTTTCTTTTTTACTCAAATAGAATTTTATTTGAAAAAAAAAACAGTTCTTTTTTTATGTCCACGTAATAAATCATTAACTGTTATCACGTCACGTCTAGTCGGTAAGTTTAATTGGTTTTTTTTTTAGCAAATACCTGTCAGCCATTATTTGCATTGTTTTATTGAATGTAAACAATTGTAGAAATTGTGTGCTTTAGTTGTTAAAGATATACTAACTATACAATTTGTAATAACTTTAGTTAGTTTTACCGTACACTTACCTACATAATCTACATTTGTATGTATACATATGTATGTAGCAAAAGTAAACAATTACAACATTTCTTTTATTTATTTTATTTTATTTTAATTTTTAGCACTTATACCATCACTGCACAACTATTTTCAATGAAATTTCAAAATTTTGGAGAAATAATTTTCAACCAAATGTATCTTCAATGATTTGGTGTCAAATTTTGTAATTACAAACCCTACTGAACTGTATTTTAAATATATTTATGTAGATTAAAAATTATTTAAGTCTTAAATCTTAAGTTTTCGTTATTTTTAGATTATTAAAAATATTCTTACCAACCTATCTCAAAAGTCAATTTTTTGTTTTAATTCTTTTATAAAAGAAGCATATTGGAATTTTGGGTTCATTCTCTCTGTTGTAGGGACAATTTTTTTTTAATCAAAACAAACTAAATCTACATAATGTATAAATAGACAGCCCATCTATTTGTTTTTTTTGTTGTTGTTATCTTTATGACTCATAATATCGCAGTAAATATACAAAATTCTTGAATTTTGCATTCTATTCTACGAGTATTATGTAATATTTAAATTTAATTTTAAGCGATTATGTAAATTGTTTTGTTTTTATCATTAAAAACGGGAAAATTGATTTAATATATGGCTTTCTTAATATTTAGCATTCAATTTCAACAACATTTTTAAGATTTCTAAAATGGTCAGTGTAAAAATTTATAATAATGAAAAACTGAATTATTTTACTATCAATTTTGAGGATTGTTTTTCCCCTCTGCTAACAATTTATGGGACGATTTTAATATTTTACTGTTAGTTCGTTTAAAATAAAAATGGTCGATTTTAAAAAATTCCCAACTGTGAGAGACTAAATTCTAATTTTTTATTTTTTTTTTCTAATATACATATTGGAGATTTTTTTTTCTTTATGAGAAGATTTTAATATTTTACTGTTAGTTAATTATAGTCTAATGGTGACATTTTTAAATTTTATAAAATGGACGATTTAAAAAAAAAATCCCAATTCCTAAATTCTAACTTTTTTTTAAAATCTATGCTGGAGATTATTTTTTTTCTTAACCTACTAACAATTTATGAGAAGATTTAAATATTTAACTATTATACAATTAAAGTTTTATATGGACCTTTAAGTATCTGTAAAATAAAACTTGGTTAAGTGCTACTCACCTTTATTTAAATATTGTTCCGTCATCCAGGATGAATTAATTAAAAAATCTCAAATGATTATAACACTTATAAAACACATAACTTTAAATATAAACTCAACGGAATTTAATTATAAATATAATGTTGGTAGATATCTGGTAGATCTATATATTTGTAAACATTCACGATAAAATAGTTTTTTTATGCTTTTGAAAGGTTTCTGCTTCTTTATTATAATAATAAAAAAAAAAAAAACAACAACAACTTCAAAACCTATTTAATTTGTATTTATACACGTGCACAACATAAAATTCATTAAAATTATTTGGAGTCTAACTCACTAAACGATACACACTAAACTGAATCCACAATATCGCCAACGTATATAATTCATGTCATAGCGTCCGATAACCACTAGCAGGAATTTCCATATCCAACTTTTTTTGGACACTTTTGCGCGAACTCCAAACAAAAACTCTCCAGTTGTCTTCTTCTATAAGAGAGTACCTACATATTATACTGGATGTGTATATAAATTCCATGTACACAACTGAATCACTGTCGAAACATGCCATCTCTCATTTTCCATATATAAAATGAAATTGTTCATAAATATTTTTGTATATAACTGTAGGTAGGTACTGATAGGGGCTTATCAAATATATATTCGCCATTCATAGCGTACCCGTACAGTCTGATTTTGTGATTAGACCTCGTGTAAATACACATTTAAATATTGTTTTGGTTACAGATTTATTATTTGTTTACACAATTGTTTTCATTTTTAATATTATGTATATGTAGTTGTGACAGTAGTTAGTCGTTTTTTTTTGTGTAACATAAAATAATTTTATATTTTGGTTCACGTGTTTTGTTTTTTTGATAGACGATTATAGATGTTTGGAAACAGTGCGACCTGAATAGTTTATGTTATGACGTAAGGATAATCTCTATACACACTATACAGCTATATCAAGAATAAACTTTAAAACAAAATCGATTTTAGTTAAAGTTCTCATCAAAACGACATGAAAAATATTCGACACTATACACTAATGTAATCGTCCTTTGCACAGACAATACGATCAGATAATAAAGTAATCCTCTCATCAATAACTATATTTTTTTTCTTCTAGTTATAAAGTAAAGAACTGAATACATAATAAGTACACTATTTATCAGCTGGCAACCGTAGATACATCACTGAATGTTGATCCTTTAAAGAAACTCTGGTGTCTTCTTTAATCGATTTCTCTCAAAAATACACTAAACAGATTTACAATAACCGACAATACAATTTGACGGATTATAGGCATTAATCTTTAATCCTTTTTATGCTTTATAAACATAAATTGACAAGAAATTTGATTTTCAACGGCTAGAAGAGATAAATTGAGTTAAATTTGATTTGACGGTCCCGTTCAGACTTTAACTACAGGATTTAGTTTTTTTTTTATTTAAATTTAAAGTTGAAATACATATGTCCGTCTATCTATCCGTCTGTTTGTAGAATCCTGAATAAATAGACTAGGGCAATACCTTTGAAAACCTTACAATATGACAAACAATACCAAACTATAAGTCTGAGGTAAGTAATAATATAAGAAACAACTTTGTCGAATAATTAATTGCTGTAAAACTTAACCATTCTTGAGTAATCGTATAATTCTATGTTTAGTTTTAATAGTGTCATACCTAAGGTGAAATGACCGGTACAGTACAGTAATCACAAACGATTAGAAGAGAAGAATAAAATAAAAAACCAGAGAGAATTCATCCAGAAGTGGATATTGTTTAATTTAATCACCTCTATTAGTCTACTGAAAATCGTAGCGTACATTCTCTGTTTACCGTACACTTCGGCTACCGGTTGAAAGAGGTGTTCTCTTTAATTAACGAAATATGATCCAGGGATAAAACCCGGTTGAGCATTAGAACATTGTGAGACCATCTACCTGGTACAATATGAAAATGAAAATGTCATGCCTTGAGTTTTTCGAATTCTTAAAAGGCCAGCCAAAAATGCTAGAAGTTATCGGGTCTGACGAAAAGTACACATTTAAAATAACAATTCAAATACGTAATATTTACAAAAAATGTTTAAAATTCCGACTGATACATATTTAAGTACATGATTAATTAATAAATGAATAAAATTATTATTTTCTCTATCTATATTGGGCATATTATGTACATAGTTGTGAAATTTTATTTTTGGGGTACCGAAATTTTCTCGGTGATAAACGGTCACCCTAGCTCATAACTCAAACTCAATCTCTTAAAGTCTGTTTCCACGCGTTAAGTAATTTAGTAGTTAACTAAATTTTAACTTAATTTTAAGTAGTTAAGTTAATGAAATTTGTCCCAACGTCGGAACAAGTATTTCAGTTAAGTTCATAAGTTTAGTCATTTGATACAATCGCAATGGCAGACAAGACATCAGAAATTAATTTAGTAATCACTTTAATATTAAAAGAAATATTACCGGAAATTTAAAATGAAAGGAATAAATCCAAAAAGATGTGGTAAAGAAAGTTGATTCAAAGAAGAAACGAGTTTGGTGCAAGGTCTACTGATGCACTTTACTAAATATTTTTGTTTTTACTAAATTAAGTTAACTACTAAATTATTTAACGCGTAGAAACATGCCATTAGTCATATGGGGTATTTTATAATCGACATAGTCAACACACATTAAAGATTAAACACTACTGGTGTTAAAGTGCCATTATGTACATATATACGGTAGCAAGTAGCAAATGTGGCACTCGTACACGATTTTAACACCACTACTTTACGCATTAAACTTAAATTATTGTTATTACTCCACTAAATTTTTTGAAAATATTAGAAAGTCAAAATATTCAACAATAATTATTTCCAAACAAAAGTACAGTAGAAAAACAAGAGGGAAAAATGGCCGCGCCGATTTAAACGATTAACGATGTTCATGTTGCCATCTATCGATAAATATGAATACTATAGTATAATCAACCATTTAATTATTTTTTTTTAGTGAAAATCTATAAAATCTTAATTATTTAATTATAAATTCAACATATATTAATTCAAATAATATCTACATACGTCAATTATTATTAATATTCAACACATCACCGTCGTATTGAAAGTACTAAGATTAGTTAGATTACATTCCATCAAAATAATAATTATATTGTTTAACATATGTAAATTTACTAGAGACAATGTGTACAATATACACCAAACGACCTTTATTTATTTACAAAACAATATGCATTATTTATGAATTATGTTAGTTAATTATTTTAAAGATTTCAACAAACAAAAATTATATTTGCGTGATGCTTTTCTTTTGAATGTCAAATTGGAATAATTGAAATTATGGTAAAATTGTTGATCATCATAAATAATTGACGAAACAGTAGAAAATTGTTAATTTATGCAAATTTAATTCAAATTAATTAGGTAAATAAACAAATCATTATGGACGGTCAATGGATTGCAATTTTTCCAATGCAAATATTACGTTCGAAAGTAGCGCTAAAAACGAACAATGCAATGTTCTACACTAACAAACACAGACAGAAATGAAGACTGCACAAAGAATAGTTATGACCACAAAACAAAGCCACTTACATACATATTGAGACTAGAGCATATAATACCTGTAGTGCTATCACAACAGTACTGACTAGCGTGTCATCTAAATGAACATCCCAACTCCGTCACTTAGAACTAGACATATACAGGGATGGCAGACGTCCCCCAATAGCATCGAAATCCTTCGCTTTCCCCTTCTACATTAAAATATTCCCCTTTCCAAAAAAATTGTCTTAAAAAAAGAAACCAAGCTTCTTCTACTGGACTTGGGCCACTTACAATGATCTGACTGAAATCGTGTAATTTTCTTTTTAATTTAATTTTTTTTTTGCAATCTTTAAGATTATAATATTTATTTACAATACAATAATAATGTACTTAATTAATTTTTTTATCATTAAAGATATGGTGCAATGAAGATATGATTTTTGATCTTACACAATATACCAAAAGTTGTATTTTTTTTTTGCTCCTTGGCTTTTTCATTCTGCCTCCCCCCAGGCATTTTGGAAATCTGGTTATAAATATGGTTATACAAACAACATAGTGCTAAATGGACGCCTAGCATCCGTTGTCAGAGTAGAAGAAGAGCTGCCATTCACAACAAGATGCAACTTATATCGGGTCAGATCAGATAACCATTACTTACATAGAATCTACCCTACCATTGAGGACAAATGCCCTAACTGTGATGGAACCTCGCATAACACCCCGACCGTCTATTTCAATGCCTCACGATGCGTACCAATTTAACGGTAGCGGATCTCTGAACACAATCATCAATGGCAGGCACAGTTTCACGGCCTCGAAATGACATAGGCGACACGTAACACCAGCTGCAACAACAACAACACTAATTTAAAATGGAGAGATAATTTTCTTGAAATTTTATCGGAAAATCGAAAAAAAAATCTTATAAAGGAATAGAGATTGGAAATAAAATTTGGTGATGATAATATTAATTATTAAGGTGAGTAGTCCAAATTTCAAAAGTTTCCATAGGAAAATATCTTATAATACCGAGAACAATTTCAATATTGAGATCAAAATTTTTATTTTACTTTATTTAAAACATTACTACAACGTCATGGAATTATGCACTTATGCATTTATAAAATATTTTCACTAAACTAAAATAACTACATTAGGAAGACGGGTTAAAATGTACGTAAAGTGTCACTGTTCTAACGTTAAAACACGGATAACATTATTGCCACTTTACTGAATTAAAAATTAAATATTTCGAAATTACTTACATTTCCCAATTTCATAGTTGTCTATACAAAAACAACAACACCACGCAAAAAAAAAATTATTCCGGCACCCGTGTATTGCAATTGCCATGATACAAACGAATTTTACCTTCGCAATGAAAGAAATTATCGAATATTTCACTGTACCCATGATCTTTCCACCATGTACAAAGTTGTCGATTCCATATACAATCCAAACGATAAATTAAACTGGGAAATTCGTATCCCAGCAATGTATAGTAATCTTGATCGCCCAAATGTCCCTTAAAATAGTATTTCGATGTTATTCGATTTACATTAACGGACTTGAGGTTCTCTTCGTATAATTTTGATTTGCGAATTTTATCGAAATCTAATAGTACAACGCCGGAATTTAAACCCGGATAACCATGTTTGATGTGCTTCTTTTTGCCTTGTTTTAGCGTCGTACTCGTTTCTGGATAGTATGGATTTCCAAAATTCGTATTTGGATTTTTGGCACGATATTTATATAGTATATGACGATAAACCGGTGTTAATTCCGGTGCTAGACCAAATAAATTATCATCTGTAAATCTGATAAGAGAAAAGATCATGATCGTGATTGATGGCGAAACATATTAAATTGTAAATACTTTTCAAATTCACCAAATAATCGTCTGACATCCGATCGAAAAACAACATCACAATCAATTAAAATTGCTCGCCGCATATTCGGATCGACAATTCTATGTAATCCTAATGATAAGTAAAATAAGGCATCACTATAATATGATCCTGTGGACAAAAACAAAATTGATCAAGTAGATAATAGAGATTGAGAGATATTAAAGTATTACCTGGATTTGAACTAAAATGGGGCATCATAACGTGAGTTATATCACTAAGTTTCATTGCACAGTCATCAACATCGTAAAATGTGTAGAATACATTCTGTTTGTATATAGAAATTTGCCTTTTAAGTATTTCCTCAGTGGACACTTCGCTTTTTTCGTCCGTTATTATATGAAGATGTAACCGAATACTTGAATACTTTAATAAACTCTTTACGAACAGTTCAAATTTCGTCTTTAATATGTCATTTTCTTTTGTGAATATCACAAAAATATTGTATTCGGTGTGATTTTTTTGATCGTACTTAATGTGAGTAAAATTTGTTTCCGGCTGTTCGGTATGTACGTCGTCCTTTTGGAACAGGCCAAACCATTTTTTTCGTGTAAAAATTTCATTATTTGCATAAAATATTAACAAAAATCCACTGGACACTATAAGGACCAGGAGTATTTTGTTCATGGTCATTGAGAGGATGTATTTTTTGAATTTCCGTATTGTAGCTATTTTGTCGGTTTCGTAGAATCGGTGGGTTGTAAATTTTTTTTTAAACAAATTATCTATTCTTTTGTGTGTGGAATGATGCCGACATTCTCGATCGATATGTTAATGCAGTTCAGCAATTATTACGGAAACTATTTAATATCATTTTGTGTAGAACATTTTGTTTGTGTTGTTTTTAAACTGAGTTTTGAGTAAATTTTATTGTAGCTTTATAACAAAAAAAAATATTGTATTTAACCGCGGCACCAAAACATTTTCAATTTATAGTTATGTGCAGCATTTGGGTAACTGATATACATGTATTTAATGCTTTTGCCGAATCCAAGTACTCAATACTAACAGTGAATAGTATTTGAGGTACTAAATATGAGATTAATTACGGATTTGTAGCAACTTTTAATAAAATCGAATTGAATTGAAAAAATTATTTATTTTATTTTGACAGGAGTAAAACGGCCCTCTCGTTCTAACATACTAATTATTTCGATTTATATGTCCTTCTCTAAATGTTTCGAGTTATACTGAATTTCATGTCTATTTAAATAAAAAAAAATGTTACTATAGTATTTGTCATGAAAAATTCGTAGTTGCTGTTTGAACATTTTTTAAAAATCGACAATTTTCTCTAGAATCATAAAATTCGGTGCAAAATGAAGCTAAATGATGCTTCAATTCTTAAATTAAATATTAAATAAAAACAAAAAAATATTACAGTGCGAAAAGATTATATGAGCACAACGCCTTTATTTAAAAAAAAATTATTCTATTATTATTCTATTCCTACTCATCTTATTTTTACACAAAAACCTAAAATAGATAATTTTTCATTTCAGGTGTCACTAATCCTGATCCATTTGCAGCAACAATTACAATTGATCCATTTTTAGCATCAACTCACTATTTTGACGAAATTTAGTATCAATAAAAATGAAGTTCAATTTAAAAAGTGGTTGAATGCTTTAGTAACAATACCGGATGAACTTGATTCTCAACCAAAGAAAATTGATTTTGGTCGTCTATTCAATGAGGTACGGAATATTGCCAAAAAAATAACATCGTTTGGTATCGAAGAAGAATTAGACAAATTGAAGAATTGAAATATGTTGCATTTGTTCGGTCTTTTCGGCATATTTACATTCATCTACCAATTTTTTCTTTTGTGGGTAGGGGAATTTCTGTAGTTTAGCCTTGGCGGCTAGTAATTGTTCCGCTCCACGTATGGTATAAACATTTTTCGGCGATAGTGGATGATTATTTGTTGGTTGTTTAATATCTATTAAAAATGCATCGCAATTGTTGGTTCTGTTGTATCCGACTTCTTAGAATCTCTTACACGTGTCGGAGTAATCTGTAAATAAAAAACGTATTTGCAGAATTTAATTTAATTTTTTTTTAAATTACCAAAAATTACTCAAATTATTGAAATAGAAATAATTGTTTGTAACGGTAATTGGCAATCCATTTTACTAATAACTGTAAAGTCAAAGTCAAAAGGCATTTTTTGCAACTTCAATTTTTAAATGACAATTTTACACGACTTATATAGAATACAAAAATACTTAACGCCTATACATTAGTAAAACGTATAGTAAAAATATAATAAAAAAAACTTACCTAAAATGTGCTCAAATGCACTCATTTTTATTATCACCGTTGTATATAATATATTATATATGTACAACACAATTATTCTAATAAATTTCATAAATATATTAATTAATTTAATTATTTTTTTTGATTTATTGAGACGTGCTCATGTGATCTTTCCGCACTGTAATAGTTTTTAGTTTTTATTTAATTTAAGAATTGAAGCAACATTTTTTTACGATACTTTTTATCGCACTCGAAATCGAATACAGATTCGTTGTCATCGAATTTGATTTTAGTGCTGTGGTAAACTGTAAAGAGTGTAAACAATAGAAGTACTAGATTATAAAAATGTAGTTCGATCTTATTTTGCGCTGTAGAAGGTTAGTACATGTTTGTGTGAGATTTTCAATTAAAGTTATTTAAAAATTAAAATGTTACCGAATAATTTCAGTAATCCAATTCAATAACAAGAAAAAATTTAATTATGCAAAACATAATTTTTGCTTTTTATTTATATAGGTATATGCTAATCCATTCTATACCAAACCAATTGAAAGTGATGCGACTACCTGAATCATGGAAGGAGAATGCCGATGACTGCCGCGAGTGTTGCTGTTGTCGTTCTCTGAATTCGGTACTAAATATACTAAATATTTGGTACTTGACGAAGCCGATCGTATGTTGGATATGGGTTTTGAACATGTATTAATGGCTGTCGCCCACTAGAGCGTTGAGTTAAAGCGATATTTTTAATTTGTTTTTTACATATTCGTCCTAATTAAATTTTAAAACCCATTTGATTAAAAATAAATTCAAATATTCAAAATGACGCGCATCTGTTTTGACAAATAAATATACAAATTAGTTCTTGTGAAAGTTCTTTGTTGGACATTGGTTAATTTTATAATGGATATTTGGGAAGAAATTTTAATTGGAGAAGTGGAAAAAAAGGCCATATTTATACAATAAAAATGAAAAGGCATACAAAAATAAATTTAAAAAAGAACAAGCCTGGCACGATATAAGTTTAGTTGTTTGCCGTGATGATTAGTATAGAATTTTTTTAATTTAAATTTTAAATAATATTAAATTTAATTTATTTAGAAGTGCAATGCAAGAGCCGGTGGAAAACCATTCGCGACACGTATGCGAAAGTCCATCGCAATATGAGTCTGCCGTCAGGATTTGGGGCTGCAAAAAGAAATAAGTGAGTCCACTATGATCAACTAGGATTTTTGCAATCTCACATTACTACGGGATCGTAAGTTTATTATTTTGTTTAGAACGGATATTTATTGATTTTTTTTTTTGAAGATCAAGCGGAAACTACAAACAGGCAGACGGGCTCAATGTCGCCTTGGAGGAATCATTGCCACAAAAGTGTTTTCTACTTAAATTAAAGGGGTGCGTTAATTTTATGACTTTTGTTTTGTAATTTAAATTTAAACGAGTTTTGAATACAAAAATATCAACTAAAAAGATCGGGTATTTAACTGAAAACTATCTGCGCATACCCAAGGATCCACAAAGTGTTGAATTTGCACATCATAAGTGTAACTTTACAAAAAAAAGGTTGTATTTCAAATTTCTTGATATATATGACAGCTATTAAAATGTTTATGCCTTCCAGTGGATGTATTCGTTTTCTTACTAACCATTTTCTATAAAAAAGTTTTGCGGCGAATACGATTTATTATAATCTTTCAGTTTGGCAACACTACGATGACCATTTATTCTAATTTGACATTTCCATAAACAGCTCAGAGCTCAATTCCAAGAGTGAGGCGAACGGATAAAAAGTGTTTTGTCATTGTAATTTAAAAATTATCTTAAAAGTACGCAAAATATTTAATTTGCAAAAATGGAAGTCTTTGGAAATGACTGGATGACTGCCAAGCAATCTACTGGCGTAAGTAGAAACATAAGTTTAATACAAAATTAGAGGTTAGACTATGGCTCCTAAAATCTTAACATCGAGTACAAAGCTGGACAGACGGACCCGGTACCCCATTTAAGTTATCATTTCGCCTTAAATAATCGAGTGGAGTTCGTATTTATAAATAATAAATATATTTTCTCATTCTTTGTTTGATTATATGACATGTTTTTGATAACTCAACATCTCCACTTCCACTTTCCTTAAAGGGTGCTCCAATTACAATTTTTAAATCTAATATTTTAACCATATTTTATTTTATAGACAACCATAATGGCAGTTGAATTTGATGGCGGTGTTGTAATTGGAGCGGATTCACGTACTAGCATGGGTACCTATGTATCGAATCGAGTTACCGATAAATTAACAAGAATCACAGATAAAATTTACGCTTGCCGAAGTGGATCCGCTGCAGATACTCAAGCTATAGCGAGTATTGTAGAATATTCTCTAAACTATCATGAGTATGTTGATTGATTGTACAAATTTGCATTATCTAGGAATAATTCAGTTTAATTCCTGTTTATTTAATAGAAATCAAACTGGAGAGCCACCACTCGTTGAAGAGGCTGCGTCAGAATTTCAAAATTATTGTTATAATTATCGTGATACATTAACGGCTGGTATTATTGTAGCTGGCTGGGATAAACAGTTGGGCGGCCAAGTCTATTCGGTACCAATTGGTGGAATGTGTGTTCGTCAAAAATATACCATCGGCGGATCAGGCAGTTCTTATATATATGGAATTATTCGTGAGTTTTATCGAGACAATATGAAGAAGGAGGAATGTGTGGAGTTTGTTAAGAAGGGTAATTTTGTTGTTGGGTTATTAGAATTGGTTATATTTTCAATTGACCGGATTTTCTTTTTAAATTAGCGGTTATGCACGCAATGTACTATGATGGAAGTTCCGGTGGAATTTGTCGCATTGCAGCTATTACTGAAAAGGACGTAGAACGACAAATATTCTATGTACCTGTCGAACCTATTACTGGTACAGACGGAACAATACCAAGTGTTATTTTGAAAGCATAAATTTGTGGTGGAAAATTTGTTTAAATTTAAATGAAAATTAATTGAAATGATAAAACAAAAAGGGTTTCCTTAATAATAAACAACATTTTTAAATGAAACTGATTGCATTAGTCCATGACCTGAAAACCTCGAGGCTCTTGATGTGCTAGCCAAGGACCCTTCAAATTCTCCATTTTTGTATCTCGAACTATCTACTATTGGACGTGTGATTACACACTCGCCGAATTCTATAGACTGAGATGGAGAGCTGTTGGGAGGACTACAATATTGAGGGACCGACGAAAGAAACTTATAAACTCCTGAAACCTGAAAAGGCAACGTCTACCTAGGCCTAGATTTGAATGAATTCGTAATCAAATAGGAATCTGTCACTTCTGCACCGAGGACAATAAGGGAACAGCTCACTTCTATTGCACGCGCCATGCAGAAGATACTTGATAGTACTTTTCTGGACGCATCTTTGATGTCGAATGCTGAACTCTTAAATATACTGGCGTTCATCAAGGAGACTAGAAGATTTCTCTGAGTGGATAGGATTTGATTGAAGAGTATCCATTTCGGAAGCATTTCATCTTTGCTCCTGTGGATCTTTAAAAAAAGAATGGCTTTGATAATGAAATTATTATTAGAATTATTATTATCCCTCCACCGATTCCAGAAAATTACATTATTTATTATTACATGAGGCAATAAATGTTGGGAGTTGGGCTCTCCGTCTGGCTCCGTTACTAATTCTACGAACTCTGTAACCTTAATTGGGTTGAGCCAAAGTTTCCTAGTTGTCAGATCTGTTATGTTCTAAGGGCAGCTAAACAGGTGATGCACATCGTGGGGTGATTCATTTGCAGGATGGACACTATTAAGGTAGTTGTTTATAGAGCGGGACCATCCTTATCTTACCTGTGCTAACGTGGATCTTGTTTATATCTGGGTGGCTGCTCCTTATCGTCTATTATCTGCGAGGACTGTCACACAGGACTCTTATTAGGGGTATCGTATAATTATTTGTTGGATCTTGTACCGCTTTGGTATGTTGTATGTAGGAATTTTACACCTAATAGTTATTGTCGGAGATGTTTATGTTGGTAGAAATTCATCTTATGTCTATTTTTGGTCCAGTCCAGTTTATTATTGATTTAAAATACTTGGAAGTAGAATAGTCTCCGTAGAGGGTATCCTTAAGGAACATTATTTAATCTGTCCACTGAATTTTCTTTGTTTTTAAAAAATCAACCATTTACAAATTCATTTTTAAATCCATATAATTTATATTCTCTTCCCACACCAGCATAATCTAAGTACACGTGCACTCATCACACACATTACTTTCTACTTTCTTATCCAAATACAACTTTTACATAAGCATGCATTGATTGTATACACATTCTTCATTTTCTTTCTATGTATTATTTATATGGGGCCCATAATTCGTTGGGTCAATTGCACCAGCAAAACATAATTGTCGCTCCTGCCTGCTTAAATCCTAAACAAAAAAAACAAATTCTGTTCTGTAACTGAAATAGCATAGAAAACATATACAAATACAATACAGACATAGTAGTCAAAAATGTGTTAAAGAAAATTATTAGGACCAACGTCATGTTCTATATTTTGTGTGTGGCAAGTAAAATTTGGACAAGTAACTGTAACTGTAACGCAAAAAAAAAATTCTATCGATTTTAACATGAAAAAGTTCATCAAAGTCATTCGATCTTGATGATCTTATATGCCAGATTGCAGCAATTAAAAAACAGCACATTCTTTACCTGGGACATATCAAGGTGTTCAGAGATGACAGCAGGAGATCCTCATATTACATATCTTCAACAGTAATCGTTAACGTCTAAGGAACTTGGCCGACGCCAACCTATATCCAAGTGTCTTTCACCGACCAAATAACTCAGTGGTAGAGGTAATGCCCTTGGAACGGGAAGTCACGGGTTCAATCGCTATCTGTGGGAGTAAAATACTAAGTGTTTTTCTCTGGTACGGAGTTTTAACCTTGGGCCGAGTGGGTCGGATTTCACTTAAAAATGGTAGGTTCAGGCCTCATTTCAAGGAATAACTGTCGGTTGGACGAAGGAAACACTTCAAATGTTAAAAACATCATGAAGTGTGAGAATTCGTAGAATTTGGCAATTGGAGTGTTTTCAATTCACAAAAAAACCCGGATTATGGTTGATTGTGTGGCCAGCAACTACACATTGTAAAAAATTAACCGCTGTTGAATGCTCTCTTTGAGCAGACCAAAACGTACACCACGTTATAGCGCCGTAGAAAAAAGAAGAAGAAGTCCTTTCAAGAAATGCCCAAGAATTTATAGCGTAACACCAAATTGTGGAGGCCGATTGACTAAAATTCCAATGTAGAAACAAATCCGTAATAGTAAAGATAAAAAAACCCTTTTGAATCCTCAGGACAATAGACTCATCAGGTAGATGCGCGTATCTATACGGGGAAGAACTGTCGGTAGAAAATCTATCGAGAATACTTTTTGTTGTTGTTTTAACGTATCACATCTTCTTCCTCCAATGTCCTGTTATAGGTCAAAGAAGTTGGCAACCTCCTTAGTATTTTACGATTATTAACGTATTATTGCTAGTGTAGGTGTTCAAATAGATGTGAGCTCACGTTGCATGCTCGGCAAGCGTTTGTCGTCGAGAAGTCAATTCTGACTGTGCACGAATTTAGTAGGTAGCACCAGCCTGATCTTAGTTGTGCTAGTGGGACCTATCCTTGTCTTCAATTGGAGAATATAGAATTTACTTACTTAGTGCCTTTCTTTAGCTATGGATAGAGATTAATGGCGCAAAAGTTCAATGCATCTCTAAAGGAAAAATAATAAAATGACAATAATCTAGATTAATCGAAAAATTTATGATTAAACAAAAAACCCCCCCAAAATTGGTTGATCCATCGTAAATGTAAAATCCATGAACCCAAGAAAAGTTAAAATTAAACTATATGTAGAGCTCTCCGTTTCTTTAGTCTAACTAAGTCATATCATTAAGTCTGTTCGATATTCGTGCACGGTTGCGCTGCACTAATTATTTGTTTTGTGCCATGCTTTCCGATTTATATTTTTGTTTTTTGATGATCGACTAATGGAAATTGTTTTAACACACACAGAACAACAACAAAAAAAAAATTAAAAATATTTATGAAAATTTAATTGGAAAAATCCATAAATAAAGTATGATACACACACTGTAAAATTTTATTCGATCACTTGGACTTTAATTCAATGTGCTAAAAGCTAAACGTTAAAGTGATTTTTAGAGAGAGCGGTTTATTTATAACCTTAAAACGTTGCAAACTGTAAATTAAATTGTGAACTGAATGTGATGAAAAATATGCCAAAAGAAAAGAGAGAGGCAGCAAATAATACAGAATTTTTTTAACAAATTTTATAAAATTGTAAATTTCTACTTAATATGTGAGCGTGAGGTTGTTATTCTACTTAAGTGTCAGCAGTAATTCTTACTTTAGCATTAAACGCTTAAAAATGTAAATGGTTTTGACGAAAATGTGCTCCAAAATACGGTTGTAGCGCCTGGCTTAATGAACCCATAATCGGTAATGGCAGAGTTAAGTTAAGTTAAGGGGGAAAATCATTTTGAAATATTTTTAATAAATACTTAACGACCAGATAGACCTAACATTTATATATCGTTCGATTCATATAAGCCTCAGCTTTAATTTGCATGTAATTTCGAAGCTAAATTCCGATCTTCCGATTTTTAAAAAATCTTTTACTGTTATGATGTTTTTAGAATCAGTTTTTTTTTATGGAAATTTCTCTCCATATCAATCGGCCAGTCTGCCAAATATTTTTTTTCTGATAGATATTTGAAGCAACTAAGTGGTAAAAAAAGTTCTCCGATCAATAGTTCAGTAGTTTAGGAGATATCGATTTTTTTTTAAGGAACTTGCATCGAAAATCTCAGGGATATGTATGGGAAAATTGGCAAAATCTAAACAAAAACCTTTTTTTCCCCGAATTCCATAAATTTGATCTTTAAATAAATAATTTTAACGTTTTTAATTGATTTGAGAATATTTCAAGTGATTTGTATAGAATTCCGCATCTATCTTTACACATTTACTATAGAACGCCTGAAAACGACTTTAATTTTGATCTAAAAATTAAATTTTATTTTGAAACTTTTTTAATAAAAACTTAACGACTAGATAGACCTGACATCTATATATCGTTGGGTTTGTACAAGTCTCAGCTTTAATTTCCGTGTAATTTCGAGGCTAAATTCCAATTCCTCGATTTTTTAAAAATCTTTTACTGATATGGTGTTTTTGGAAAATTTTTATGGAAATTTCTTACCATATCGATGGACAACCGGCCATATATTTTTTTTTTCTGATACATTTTTGAAGCAGCTAAGTGTAAAAAAAAGTTCTCTGACCAATACTTAGTCCAGTATTTTAGGAGTTGTTCTTTAAATGAGTATTTCAATGGAAGCCATTTGGATTATTTGTTAGGTCGGTGCGGATCTACGGTTGACTTAAGAAGAACGGGTAGTTTAGATTTTAGAGTTAAAAATAGTCGATTACATTCAATAGCCATAGGTGTTCGATGGACTAAGATTCTATACATCATTTAGCAGGGCTACCGAGTCCCAGTCGGAGAGTCGATGGTGTTCGGGTGGATAAAAATTCCACAACTCCGGTATTTTTATTAGAAAACGTCTTATTAACTTCTATTGGAGGCATTTGAGCTAAGATATTCCAAGATATTTTAAAGTTTACGCAATGCCTCTGCCCAATAATAGAATCCATAATTGCAATCCATTGATAAAGATAATATTCTCTATTATAGAGAGCGTAAACTCCACACAGTTCAATATACAAAAGCGCACTTCCAACTATGTATGGGTATTGGTTTTTGAATAAAAATAAATGCTAGTATAGTCATCTCTCTCACTCTCTTATGTAAAAGTATTGCTATTGCATCGAAATCGAGATAATTGCTTCAAAGTGCATTTATAGGAATCGGAGTCGGCAAAACAAATTTTACCGACTTCGCAGCACTGCAACTTTTACTTTAGAATGAAATAATTATGTGTATGAGTAAAATTAATGATTCTAGTCTAGCTTTTAGTTGCCTCTGTTACAGATCATGATAATTCAATTATACTTTACTTATATAATTATAAATATGAATATTTTTTTTTTAAAGTAATGAATCCATCATTAAACTGAATAATAAACCAATCAAATATAATTAAAATTAAAGATTTAATATTTTTGTGCAAAATACCATAAAATATTAAAGTAAATAAAAAAAGTGGAATATTAATCTCAAAGTCAGCACAGCGTATACAGTTCGAGAGAGTGTCAAATTAATTGGCTAAGATCCAAATCCAAAACATACATATAGAAGAGTTATTATGTACATACCTCTACAACACCCCATAGAAACGACATGATGATGCATAATACTACACCATCAAAATATATTATAAATTCTAAAATTATACTAAAATAATGTTAATTGTTTGTCTAGATCGGAACTCTGTCTCAGAATTATATTATGTGAGTGTGTTTTGATGTTGTTCCTCTATTTATAATTTAATTTCACAAAAAAAAACAATATTGATAGAAAGAGAATTCTAATGTTTGTTCGTTAATGTGCACGATTAATATAAATAATGGGTTAAAAACAATGTGAGATAATAGTCACAACATATTATTCGATAAACATAAATATTGAGATAAAAATTCTGGCCGAATACGGACGTGTGTTAATAAATCACAATCGCAATTATGGGACCGATCAGAAAAATTACCGGAAATGTTCATAAAATTCGAGAATTTGAACTAGAAAAGGTAAGTTGCATAAATGATTTAACTAAAATGTATTTAAGTGCCATTGCGGTGGAAGCGGAAGCGGTTCTTCCATAAAATATATTTTGACGATAAACCGCAAATGTTATGTTTTACAACAAAAATGTTTCAGACTAAGATTGAATTATTTAATATAAAATACGAAATACAATTCTTAACTTTTTGTTGTATACGATTTTCATAAATGCAAATGTTACAAGCATGCTCAAAATTGGATTGAATAAAAAAAAAATGTTTACTATGTAGGCGCCATTAAAATGTTTGTACATGACGCTGAAATACCTTTAATCGGCTCTGAGTAGGATAGAAAACAATCACTATCTGATTTTAACAAATTTTTCTTTGCTTTCAGAAATAAGACAGAAAAATTTCATTTTTTATAAGCTCATCACTTCAGAATCAGTTGAACCACAGAGAAGGTTTGGTTGAACTGAATAAGTGATCAAAATCGATATTTCTATTTTGTTTTAAAAAGATCTTCGCCATATCGCCTATTGAACTAATTTTTACAGAGCCTTCAATCGAATTTATGAATTTTTTCTCGATTACATTTTATGTTCGGATGGTGTTGATGACGAAAGTTCCTATTTTAAGCCAAGGGTGAAGATCCTATAGAATACACATTAAAAATTCGGCATTTATTTTGAAGAGCGCCAATATAATTTGGTCATTAACCTCCAATAACAATAAATTGATTGAGCATTAGTCACAGATTTTCTACCAAAAATGAAAAGAAGAAAAACAATTTTCCTTCTCTCCTCCACTGCCTACTAAATGATAATTAATTAATTACGTCCTAATAAAACATTTTAGGTAATACTGTCCGACGAATTTGACATATTGCAAATAGTTGGCGAAGGATGGTTTGGCAAAATACTCTTAGTTGAACATCGTGCCACCGACACAGAAATGGTATTAAAAGCACTGCCAAAACCGTACGTATCATTAGGCGACTTTTATCGAGAATTCCATTACGGTCTTCATTTGGGTGCTCACCGAAATATTGTCACAACATATGATGTTGCGTTTGAGACGGCCGGATTTTATGTATTCACCCAGGAATATGCTCCACTCGGTATGCGGTAACACATAACATATGACCCATTGATCATACGCCACTAATGATTTTGTATGGATTATTATTATTTAAAGGTGATCTAACATCAAATGTACTTGAAACTGGTATTGGTGAACTGCACACAAAACGTGTGGCTAAACAAATCGGTTCGGCCTTAGACTTTATGCACTCCAAGTAGTTACACAAATTGTTGATGTGATTGTATCAATTTTTTTTTTTTTATTTAAGACTATTTGTAGGGAACTAGTTCATAGAGATGTAAAATTGGATAATGTACTGGTATGTCGATCAGATTTTTCCCGTGTAAAACTTTGTGATTTTGGTGAATCTCGTCGAGTTAATAGTTATGTGCAAAGACGTAATGAATGGTTGCCATACAGTCCGCCGGAAGTTTTATTGGTCAAGACCGATGATACTTATAAGTAATAAAAATTATTCTTATTCTTATTCGTAAATGTGAATGAAATCGATAAAAATCATATGTTTAGGACAGTCCAATCACATGACGTCTGGCAATTTGGAATTGTTATTTTTGTATGCCTAACGGGATGTTTACCATGGCAAAAGGCAGCACCTGATGATCCAAGATATATAAGGTAATTGGTATACATAAGGAATGAAAAATTAACAAAATAAATCATTTAATCTGTAGATATCTCATTTGGCATGGATCATCGCTAGTTATTCCGATGAGAAAAACGCCAAAACTTTTCAAAATGGTTTCATCAAAAGCCTGCAAAATGTTTAGAAAATTTCTTGAACCCAATCCAGAACGTAGACCTCAAAATGTCGGTGATTTACAAAAATTTATCGATGATCGATGGTTGACGAAAGGTGCCGAAAAAAATTTAATTCGTACGTACTCTTTGTGGGTTATTAATAGCTTGAAAGGTAAAATAATTTAACTAAAAAAAAAAAATGTCCTTCCCATACACAGTCACAGAAACTGACGAACTATGTGCGTCAATGTACTCATTTCACAGCAGTCCTGAGGAGAAGAATAAACTTTTGTCAACGCTGGCTCAGCATGGTATTGAAACTACAGTTGATCGAGTTGAAAAAAAGAAACGAATCAGAGATTGGATTCAATCGTCTGTGATCACAGAAGAAGAAGAAGATGTAAGTATAACCCGGTGAAAAGATCTTTTTAAACAATTTTGGGAAGGATCTAAACCATTTTGAGAAATTCCATATTATCGATGGAAGATGGTAAGAACAATAATCTGCAGTGTTTCTACGTCCAACCAAGCATCACTAAATATTTCCAGAACTAAGCACATCTCTAAAGAAAATCCTCATTGCACTAGTCACAGCTATGGTCAGTTAAAACCTGGGTATTCCAGTTATTGTACAAAAGTCTTCTAGTCATTCCGAAAAGGTGTATGAAAAGTTTGAAAGATTTTCTTCGATTCAATTCAATAACAGATCTAAATCCCATTCCATACTGTATATAATAGGAGTCTGAAGCTCTTCCCTGTGTCAATAATGAATTTAACAATATTTTTGTTATATTCGTTTTAGGAGGACGATTCCGGCACCACAACACCATCATCAACACATTCACGTACACCAGTGGCCGGACATGTTTCATCAGTTCGGGCACTGGAAGAAGCACAAAAAAATATTATAACATCAACGGTAAAAGATTCGGCAAACAAACATATCGATCCGAGAACGGGCATTATACAACAAGGACCCAGTGAAATGGGAGTTGTAACGTATGAAAATACTGATGAACCGGACAATGTAGGAATGGAAAATATTTTTAATAATGGTACGCATACAAAAAATGACACAAAACTGGTAAATGTCAGTTCGCAAACATCAAATTATCACTACAATAAAGTGTTGGTAAATGGACGATCGTATGGTACGGCAAAACAAACAAATTTCCCAATTAACAAAAAGCCCAACAATAATTCATCCACATCGAAAGGATTACTATCAGTTGTCAATTCGATAGCCGTATCAGCTGTACCGGAAATACAAAATATTGGCAGACTGGATTTGATCAATAGTCCGGTAATGGACAGTGGTTATGGTTCGTTGGATAAATTAAAATGGTCTGATGGAAATGTTACGTCACCGATCCTTACAAAACGATCATCAATTAAATTGTCGAATATAGAGTCTAAAAAGCAACAAAATGAAATGAATTCATTTGATTCGGAGGATGTGAGCGGAAGTGAAAGGGGTTCGTCCGGTTTCGTTAATTTAGTGGGTACATCAACGTCTATGAAGGATACAGCCTATGATTCTGTTAAATCTAAACGAAAAAGTTGAATGATCCCACATTACATAATATACCTAACTATACATGTGTTAAAAAAAATAGTTTATTCATATTATATTCAACATTTTAATTATATTTAAATTTTATTCTAAAAAAAAAAAAAGTTTTGTTTTACCGCCATTTTGTAGGTTGTTTTTTTTTCTTCTTTTTTTCAGGCAAGAGCCTAAAATTTTTAGTTTACTTTATGTTACTTTACAGTATTCATATGGATTTTTTTACTTTATGAACGTCACGAGCTACAGGGTTGAGGTTGGCCGCGATTTTTAACTCCCCTGGAGCGCAGGGGAGCAGTGCTATCCAAAAACTCCATAACAAAAGTTGGTAAGGGGCCATTTCCCACTCCCCCTTCACTACATTTCAAATTAAAAAAAAAATATTTTGAAATTTCTCCATACAAACTTAACCCCTCTTGGAGAGCAGGGAGGGACGCTATCCGAAAATTCCAGAACAAAAGTTGGTAAGAGGTCATCCCCCATTCCCCCCACCAAATTTCCAATTAAATAAAAAATATTTTGCCATTTCTCCATACAAAGTTTAAACCACCCTGAAGTGTAGGGGAGGGGTGACCGACGAAAAGTTCCCATAGAAACATTGGTTCGTATTATGATGTTCGAAACAATCAGTACAAGATAAAGATTAAGTAGTAATTCCCATGAGAAGATACTTGTTGTCCAGAACTCACACAACATCAACAAATACGTAAATCAATAATTGAGCAAAGCAGATCAAAGCGAAATGTCATATTATAGTGGGCTATTTTTATCTGATCTGATCGTTTGGAGGCTATACAAAACTTATACCGTAATAAGATACATGATACAAATTTGCGTAACCCGTTATTCACCACAATGCAGTGCACATAGCCTTTCAAATTGTATACCTAAGCTAGGGGTCAGAAGATGCGACAAGATCAAAGTTGATGAGGACACGTTATAAAGGTCGTTAAAGTATTGGCTTTTCTAATTATTTGGAATAGGAAAGTGAATACCGAGGGGGGACCTTTTTTGAGATCGACAAAACATTTATTTTAACGCTCGGCCATCTATAAACACATAGCTAGACATACATATCTCATCTCTCTCATTGATACCTTGATTTCCTTATAAACTAATTAATTTACATTAATTTAAGAGAAGAAATGTGTGGCTACAAAATTCCTCCCCACCAAAAATTAAACAAAATTTAAATTTACGTTAACCAAAAAAAGGAGAACATTTTTTGCCCATAATGTCAAATAAATATGTCAACATTTTTTGGTGCTTGTTTGAATAAGTGCGTCGACGAATTTATTTAGAATGATTAATTTGTAAATTTATAGTAATAGTAAATGAGTGGTTATGTCACCGAGATAATAGAATGGAACCCCAATTAATAGAATATAGAACAAAAGCCACACTATTTCTAGACCATTTTTTGGCTGAGAAGTTAAACATTACAATTTTTCAACCACAATACAGGGAGACAGGAAGGAGTATAAATGTTGTGTAGAAAATAAACTAGTTATGCTTAGTACTATGCATAAGCTCCAGCGCCAGTGACGTACGAAGATTTCTGTCATTAGAGGGGCTGATTATTTAGTTTGTAATAAAGGTACCTAGCCCAGAATCTACTAAGGTTTGTATGAAAAAATTTAATCTTTTCCAATTTTGGACTGGGAACTTTGGTTCTGGTATTCGTAGTCAATCCGAAAATACATACAAACGCCTCAAGGATGAATTATGTTGACTTTGAGCTCGATTCTGTTCTCTTTGGACTTCCCATTCCTCGTTTCGATCAATTGATATTCTTATTATAAATAGAGTGAGGCATCGATCATCTCAAAAGGTGACTTAAGATTTGGTTGTTCCAAATACCTGGATTAACAACGTTGACGTGTGTAACTCAATACACTTTTCTTTGGCAATGGTCACTTTAAAACAACAACTAATTAAGGAATGGAATAAAACTAGTGGTTTAAGAACATTTTCAGTTTTCCTTCTCCTTCCACTTAAAATTGGACATTTCGAGAAGTTAGGAATTAGAGTAGGAATTCCATGGTGATTTTTTAATTGACCTGAAGGTTTCCTAAAGTCTTTTAATGTGAAAACTATTCTATGAGAAGTTGATACTTTTAATAATACGTAATCGTTCTCGACCAGGAACTCAAATTAAAAATAAACTAAAATTCTAGATACGTCTAAGATCTAGGCATGCTAATAGAAGTTGGAATATCTTACCATAAACCATTTTGGTGTCGTTCAACTGAATAATGATTGATGTATATGTCAGTCTTATTTGATTGTTCCCTAAAGAACGTATACTTAGCTTTAAATCCACAAATATCACCTTCTAACTTGCTATTGGCAATGACATTTTATTTCGTTTTTCATCAATAGTGCAATCTTGATCATGAACATTTCGTTTTTGCCGTTCACCTTCAACGTGTTTTACCGCTTCTTTAAGTTGTCCTGTACTAATACTCAATGTTGATTTGGCATTTGTGTTAGCTTCAAGTAAATCCCTTCGAATAGCTTTAACACGATCTTCATCTTCTAGATTCAACTTTTTCAATTGTAATTTTTTTTCCGATTCAGTATCAACAATGGTCTCCACACCTATTCTCGTATTTTTTCCGGTAGATGAATTTACCGGTCGCAATATATTATCGATTTTATTTAGTATCGGTTTGGTTTTATTAGCGGCGCCTTGTTTTTTGCTTTCTATTATCATTTTGACAACTGGATTCTCCACTATTATTGGAACAACTTTAGTAATATTTCCAATTGCAGCTGCGGTTTCCGGTTGCTTTGCATCCACCTTCTTTTGATTATCTTCAATATTTTGTTTTTGTTCAATTTTTTCGACTCTCTCGACGATTTCTTCGAATTTCTGAAGTACACGTGTCTGCGGATCATTGTCGTCGTGTTGTGTTTCGTTTTCATCGATTTTGGGCAATTCATGGATTTTCTCATCCTTTTCTTGATGTTCGACAATTTTCTCCACCCGAACGGCAATATCTTCGATTTTCTGTAAAACTTCTTGTTCACGATTTTTCACATTTTCAGGCAACTTTTTGTCAATTTCTAATCTATCCGGAACTTTTTGTTCTTTTTTTATTTTCGTATTGTCTTCCACTTCTTGATTTTGTTCAATTTTATCGACTCTTTCGACAATTTTTGCAAATTGTTCCAATACAATTTTGTCGCTATCTCTTACCGCATGTATTGCCTTCTCAGCCTTTTCTTCGGCAATTTTAGCAACTTCCGGTTTAATAACTTTTATGACTTCTGGATCTTTCTTTGCAAGTTGTTCCGTAATTTTTTCCTTTTCTTGATGTTGCTCAATTTTCTCTACTCTCTCCGCAATTTTATCGAATTTCTCCAGCACAAGATCATGTTTTTCCTTTTTCGCCGCCGTATTTTCTACGTGCACATCATTTGTTTGTTTTAGCATTTGCTGTTGTTCAATTTTCTCCACTTTCTGGGCGATCTTTTCGAATTGTTCCAATACATCGTGATGCGTTGCTTTTTCCGTCGCATATTCCACAGCATCTTTGTTGGTTTTCGTTTTTACTTGGTTGTCTTCAATTTTCTGGACTTTTTCGGCAATTTGTTCAAACTTTTCCAATACCAATTTTTGCGTTTCTTGATTTCGTTTCTCCAATTCCGTTCGAATCTCATTAACTTGTGCCTTGAGCAGCTCTTTTGTCTCTTCTAAATGATTTGCATCATCTTTAACGTCGATTTGAGCTTGCCGTTCAATGGCAATTTCCTGATCCTCTCGCTGAATTGCCTCTTTGTTTATATCTTTGTCTTTGGTTTGTTGTAGTTTTTCGTTTGGTTCTTTTGGAAGACTGGGATCGTTCAACAATGTCTGGATACCAATGGTGGTTGTCTTATCCATTTGATTAATATTGTAAATAAATTTCTTGCTTACATTGGCGATTTGGATAATTTTCGGCGGTATTATTTTGAATTCAACTGGTTTATCTGGAAGTTTTTTGATTTTCATTTCTTCCAAATTTATCTCAACTACCTGTACGGGCAATGCCATTATTATGTTTGGCTCTTTTGGACTTTTGTCCATAGTTTTATCCAACAAATTTGTCATATTTATTTCAATTGGAATTCGTTCTTTTTTTGGCAAATTTATTGCGTCCACATTATCGTTTATGCTTGAGGATTTTTGTTCCATAGCTATTAGATTGGCATATGTTCCCAATACCATAAGAAATACTCCAAATATTAGCATAATCTGTATGTAGAAAATTAAATTAGAGGAAACAAGAACAAAAACTGATACTGATGAGTCCCATTTTCAAAGTTTACATAAATTTGATGAAAAATGTTGTGAAATTAGAGGATAATTGGTAATCCTAAGTAAGGGACTCATTCAACTAAATTTCTAATGATATCAGAAATGGGATTTTTTTTTCCTAAGCCACTGGGCAAAATTTCTAAAAAAAATTACCTGAGCTAGTAATTTTTCCGTTGAATCTTTTTTGGAGAGCTTTATAAAACACGATGCCGGAAACATTACACAAATTGCAACACCAATCGTTGAACCAACCAATCCTATAACCAATTCAACCGATGGAATCATAATACCAATAATTAATCCAAATGTCACCAAAGTTATTGTGATCAATTTAAATCGATACTCAGGAATGTAATGTGCAACATCTGAGTGACCCTGTAATAATAACAAAAAAAAAATCTGGTAAATTTGTATAGCTACCAATTGTACTGTTGGGATTAACTTACCCGTCGATAAATCAATGAATAAACACTGACACGACATGGAAATATTACAAGGGGAAAGCTAAACGCTATGGACAAAACGAAACCAACTTTGATGACATCATTTACAAACGAGGCTGGGAAGCTTAAGAGAATATTGCCGGAAAAGTCCTGCGTACAGTAAGCAATGTAACCAAAAAAACCAACTAAAATGTAAACAGAAGTACACATTGTGGTGGCTGTTTTGACTATTCCATACATTTTTTCCAGGGATAAATTCTGAATTGTTTCGCATACTTCGAACAATTGTCTGGATTAACGAAATAATTAATAAATTAAATTTTTTGAAAATTAAATTGACGACTTACAATTGACAAAACAGTGCCATACTTATAATTGGTAAACACTGAAGTACACCGGATACCTTCCAGTAATCAACGTTATCCATCCAATCGCCAACATAAATGTGATGCTGTGACTCCGCCATTACCTATATTAGATGAGGGTAATAAGATCATTACTCGATATTATTTGTAGTTAATTAACTCACTTTCAACACCAAACAGCAATAAAATCCTATAGAAGCCGTACACACTGCCGCTAGACTATCAACATTCCTTAATAATCCCATTGGTATGACGCAAAATATTGTCACCGCAACCATTACGGATGTTCTGAAAATTGTTTCAAAATATATTTCCACACATTCGACAATTACGAAGTTCATAATGAAATAATTACCGAAGGCTATCCGATTGTTCAATGTTAAACATTTTTGCCACAATTGGCGGACCTAAATCACCTAGTACAACATAATATGTTACACATGTGCCCATTAGAAAACCAATTATGCTCAGTTCAACCAATAGTTTGCCATACGATCCGAATAGATGGAATGCTTCAAGATTAAATGATTAATTTATATTATGGGAACATTTATCATTATAGTACGTCACACTTCTTACCTACCCAAAATTTCAAAGGACTTTCGACGACACAGTATTGATGATTTTACCAGATAATAGCAGGATATTCGAGTAATGAAATTGCTCATTATCAAGAGTAGAATCGATAGAATGATGCCACACTTGAAATATTAAAGGAAAGCATTATGTAACTGAACTATGATGTAGGTATGTAATTCTAGTAGCATTCCTAACTACAAATCTTCCGAGAATATATTGTCTATTGTACTATTGACAAGAATGGATCATAGAATTCTTTACATTGAGTAAAATATATGGAACTTGACCATCAATGGATGATTTGGGATAAATTTGCATGTGATTCGCATAAAATTGAAATAATTTGAAATTCCATATCAGGAGAGGTTATTAAGAAACATAGAGTGTCGAGCATTCGAGACCCTATCAAAACAGACGTAGATTAAACATAAATAAGATGAATTGAATTTAAAGCTATAAAGCCAATCTTAAAAGTAATTAACAGAACAAAATGCAGTTAAGACATCAAGCAGCAAATTTGGCCTTATATGCAAATAAATTTGGGTAAATTAGTTGCAGTACCACAAGGTACAGTAGGTGACCGGTGAATTGGACGCACTCTTCTTATATGGATATATGATGTATGTATATATATAGATGTTTTTTGGTGGTACACAGTTTCCTAGTACTCCGACTATTGTTTTAGATGTAATCTTCATACAAGTAGAGAGTCGGACTAAAGAGATTAGCGGTTGGACTAAAATTAAATTGAAACGAAGTCGAGTTTCCCTCTTCATATTATCTCCTTGTAGAAATAACAAAGATTACAATTTCACCTTATTTTTATTACAATTTTCCATCTTCTAAGTAATCATTAAAATTTGAATAACTGATTTTTTATTTATTTACCTTTTGAAAACAAAACGGCATCGCTAATATTCCAACACCAATAATACTATTGGACAAAGCCATTACGTGCTTAGTGTTGCTACCCATTTTATGCCTTTTTGTAGTCCGAATCGAGAACCTTTATGAAATATTGTATAAAATAATTATTTAGCTAAAAAAATGAGGTTAGTAGAAAATATTAGTAGAAAAGTTAAGTGAAATTTACCTTTCCTATTAGATTTTTTGACTGATTTATAAAGATGAAATTCGAACTCTGTTTATTGTTATAACTTATCGATTACGTATTCTGTTTTAAATTACAAAAAAAATAGGATTACACGTATTAGCTTTTAACTTCACAAATCACACATGAACAATATGGGCAGCCATTACATTTATGACGTCGCTGTTCTTTATCCTCTTTTAAGAGTTGGTCGTCACGTTCCTCTTTAGCTTTTTGTTTGTTCAGCTGCCGTTTCTCGGTTTCCAATTTATTTTTTGTCCTTCTAATTTGTGTAATACTGTAATAAAATCGAGCCGGGAGTCTCAACTTTAGCCTGCTCACGTTCGTTGGCGGGTTCAAAACAAACAATAAACAAAAATGGTACGATATTAAAAAAATGTCATAAATATCCCGTCACGTGGTTTTTTGGGATAAAATTTCTTAAACAGGGTTTGGCAACTTACATAAAAATCGTCAAACGAATGCAACCCTTTTAATTTAAGTATAGAAATACTTTGTTTAAAAAAAACAGTGTGACAAAAACAAATACAATTTCTCGAATCGAATGTTCAAATTTCCGTCTCAGTCGAAAACCGGACGACGGAACACAAAGAGATTTTGCTTCTTGAGTGGATTATTTGTAGTGTTTGCAGAGAAAGAATGTACTTTTATTATGCATCAAATTAATCTATAATAAATCCTCGATTTTTAAAAAATGTTCAAACCTCAAAAATGATTTTTCGCGTCTCATTGTTCAAAAATTTTTCTAACGCTTAATTTTGATAAAATTAGTCATGAATGTCAGTATAACTCACAAGATTTAGAGAAGGACATATAAATTCAAATAATTAGTGTATTAGAGCGAGAAAAATGTCTTATTGGTGTTTTTGTTGTTTAATTAAAAATTGTTATAAATTATTATAATTCGTAAATCCGTAATTAATCCGTATTTAGCACTTCAAATACTATTCACTATTAGTATTGAGTAATTAGATTCGACAAGAGTACCTAATTGTTTTATAGCAGGTGCCCAAATACTCCACCATCACTAAATTTACAAAAGAATCAAAATATTTATCATCATTTGGAAGGTCACCTTCGCCAACGTGATTTTCAGGCTTTTCTTGGCTGTTAAAATACATTTCTTGTGATAATAGTGATAAAAAGCCGTTTATAACAGTGGATTTACTGATATTGGGCCATTTAATTGTGCACAGTGCCAGAGGTAATGTTTTTCTTTATAATATTTTTGACAACGGTGCTCACTTTTTTGATATTCCATGGACTTTATATGGACCACTTTTGGTCCATTGTGTTGTGTTTTAAGAAATGGACACTAAGGGTATTTTATTTGTTTATTTGAAATAATTTTAAGGGAAAATCTTCCTCTATATAAATGATATTGTATAAGTGAAGTTAATCTATAAATAGAATAAGATGAAGCATCATAAGTTGATATACCTAATATACATATATGTAAATCATAATAAATAGTGCATTGACTTAAACCTAAATGCCCTAAATGGATGCAAAACTTAACAGGATGAATTCAAGTCTATAAAGAAAGGATTCGGTAGTTTATTGCTCTATACTTAAGTCCTAAAGGAATTATCGTAATCTCACTTTAAAAATTAAGCTATCTATAGATCTAATTCTAAATAATGAAACTAAGATTTTGTCTATTTCTCTGTTAGAATGTATTGCTGATGAATGAATTACAATTTCTTATGATTTGAGATTTTTGAGATTTATTGGTAATTATTGTTAACGAAATAAATTATGTAGGTCTCGACCTAGCTGATTAATAAAAATAAAAATTAATAATTAATTAAATTAAAAAAAAAATAAAAATATAATTAGAATAATCTCCATTTATTGCTTATTAAGAATTCAATAACATCTATCTAATTATAGAGATTTTAATTCGTTTTCTCAGTGACATCGTCTCTAGCTAGATAAAAGATGGAAATAAACAATTTGAAAAGGTCAATATCGATTCATATATTGATAACATATTTAAATCAGCTCACCATACATTGATTGTACTTACTTAAATTATATTTAAACTGGCAGTCTATTTGCTATAATTATATTGAGTGTACGGTACGGACATTACTCGCATATTTCATCAAATCGCAGTACAGTAATTAAAGTTTAATATTTTCTGATAATGTTGAAAAAATAGTTAAAGATAAACATTGGACAATATTAGCATTGTCAGTCCCGAAACGAAAATAAATAATTACATAGAGCAATAACAAATGGTAATGGAAATTATTTTGAGTTACAGTAATCTTAGTAACAAACCGTACAATCTGTACCGAAGCTAATATCTTCCAATAAGTATTCACTTAGCACTGTCGAAAGCTAGTCAAAATACAAATAAACTGCCATTCATTTCAGGTTTCTATATTTATCCGAGTTCGGAACTAATTACAGTACCATCGCAACGTTATTAAACATATCGGAATGCATCTGTTAAGCAGTTGCGTTCTCTTGCTAAGAAACTAAGACGCTACTTTGACATAAAATTCCCATTCGATCTTATTCAACTAGCAAAAGTTACCAAATTCTGATTGATGGTATCCAATCTGTCAGTTCTATTGGACGGGCGCTTTTTTCTCCTTATTCATCAGTGATTTGTATTCTGAAATATACTACAACATGTGCTCAGTGTTTGTTGATGACGTTCAGCCTAAAATATTACTTAATATGAATCATTGTCTGAATTGAATCTACTTATCTAAAGATAATTTGGCTTTAAAATAAATAATTTCGCTCATATCTGTACCTAACATCACTAAGATAAAACACTTAAGACTCATCTTTAATATCAAGTTTTTGGTTTGAGCATCTAATTTCGATATGGGGAACATTCCAAAATAGTGGAAGCTCAATTGCTTGCCTGAACAAATACCAATATAGCTAGTCCAGCTAGTGTTCTCTATAAGCTTCAAGTTACCTTCATCTCTGACTCTGTGGGTCCATTAATGAAACTGCATTATTCGTTTTTTTCTTCGAGGAATTCATTATTGCATCATCAAATTGTCCTACATTTCTAAAAAACGAAGTTTTATCAATTCTCCATAATATCTTTTTCTTCTCTCTCTCTTTATGTTTAGATCAAAAATATGCCCAAATCCGCTGAAATCCTTTGCATTGCGATAAATCATGGAATTAATTTGGAAAGTTCATTATACCGTCTTAAACGTGGCACATTTCTTCGAATAATACCCGGATCATCTCTATTAGGAAAACATGTTGCAGTTTACTGTAATTACCCAGTAACAGGTAAGAAAAACATTTTTCATTTTTATTTCTTACAATTTATTTGAATTCGTTAAATTGCAGACCAAGCCGAATTCATTCGAAAACAATATCTTCACCTGAATTGGTTTAGTAAATTTGGAAAAAGGCTAACCGATGGTTCTCGACCTTATATTGAAATAACCGATCTGGACGCCTATTGTGAAGTAGAAGTAAATCGTGCAGGAACTTTTCATTTTTATTTCACATATGAAAATTGGTAAATTTTCTTTTTGTATATTGTGTTTTATTCTACTTTTTCTTTCTCTCTTGTTGCTTGTTTGTAGTCCCGAAAAGATACATCAAGGTTCATTATATGTTCAAGTGGAGCCACTCATCTATGTTGGTTTGCCAAAAATCCGAAAACACATACCGCTCAATTCGATACGATGTCAAACGGTCTTGTCAAAATGTTTGGGACCATTGTCAACGTGGGAGCGTAAATTGATTGTGGCCAAAAATGCCGAATATAATTTAATTCATTTTACGCCTATTCAGGTAATTCTATATTAATCAATTAATATTTTGAAATCAACTCAATAACATTTGTTTTGTTTTTGTGTTTAATTTTATAGGAATTGGGCGGTTCAAGATCGGGATATTCTATCAAAGAACAACTAAAGGTAAATCCAAATTTTGGCGAGACACGAAATGGTCAATCAGATAAAAAGTCCGTTCCTTTGGTTTCATTTGATGAATTGGAAAAAGTCATCAAAAAGATGAATCATGACTGGGGTGTAAGTTGAATTTATCTCCGTTATAAAAATTTATTTTGAAAAAAAAAAAATAAAAATTCCATCCAGATTGCATCAATATGTGACATCGTTTTAAATCATACAGCAAATGAATCACAGTGGATTCAAGATCATCCTGATTGTACATATTCCTGTTTGACGACACCTCACTTAAGACCGGCATGTCTGCTCGATTGTCTATTGGGTCAGGTGTCACTGGACGTAGCCGCTGGTTTATTGGAAACAGTTGGTGTACCGGAGATTATTAATAGTGAAAAACATTTGGAGGTACAATTTTACCAGACCAGACATTTTTAACGGAATTAAAATATTTTCAAACTTTTTTTAGGCATTAAAACACCAATTGTACACCGTTTATTTACCCAAAATCAACATAGTACAATTTTATCAATGTGATATTGACATGTATCTAAAGATGTTTACGAATAAGGTGTGATCAATTGACTTAATTGTACGTATTTTAATTTAATTTGTGGTATGTTAGATGCGAAATAGTCCTCCGCCAACAGCTTTGGTACACGGTAGCAGTCAAGTAGAGATAACCCTACAACAAGATCCACAATATAAACGTCACGGATGTACTATTGACTTTCCAGCGGCAGTAGCCAAATACAATATATTTCGGTATTTTAAATATTTTAAATCAAATTATATGCTCTCGGTTCATTGTTCATTATATTTATGTAGTCCCGACTGTTATGACGAAGATACACGCCTTAGAAAATGTGCCGAAAGTTTTCGGTTAAAATTGGAACAACTCAACGATGAAGTAAATCAAGAAATCAATGGATATATGTGTAGTGCTGTAGAAAATGCAATTTCGGGTAAAGATAAATGATTTGTGGTACTTTTTCACATCAATTATTATTACAATTGTTTTTCTTCCTATTTATAAATATAGGCGTACGTTATGAGAGAGTTGAATGTACTGGGCCAAAGGTAATAGAAATCTCCAAAAAGTATCCGTTATTTAGCCGCTACTTTACAGACGGCGAAATGGCTGGACAAACATTAGCAAAAATTGAGGAGACAATTTATGGTCCAATTGGAAAATTATTTATGGCCCATAATGGTTGGGTAATGAATGCGGATCCATTGAAAGATTTTGCACAACCACAACCGGGAATAGCGAATGTTTATCTAAAAAGAGAATTAATAGCATGGGGCGATTCGGTTAAATTAAGGTATGCATATCCGATGTTCAATAATTTTTGTCTGTTGGCTACTTTGGCTCTTATATGTCGATCGACATTAAATAACTACAATCTTCATACTAATAATGGAAAATGTTCTGGTTTTAAACGTACTTTTTCGAACAATTCTCAGATACAGTGTTTCTGGAGACTATCTGATTCAGGGAACATTTTTAAAATTGTATCCTGAACCCTTAACCGTACATTACTTAAGCCCCTCACAACTTTTTCTCATCAAGTTTTCAAATGTTAAAAAACCACCCATCCATCCCTACTGCATGTATATTGAAATGTTTCCAAATTAAACCTACTCTCTCTCTCTCTCTCTCTCTCTGAACTCCTTTTAAGGGCATCTGATCCATTATTGTAGAACGTTCTCATACGATACATGCGCACAAATATTACGGTCAACTCACAGACTTGTCAACTCGCCGAACCCGAAAATATTCGGAATACATAACTCTAAATTTGAAACTTAATGGCATTGCGAGAACAGGACTAAGAACTATGTTAGACCAATTAATGCGCACAACCTTGCGAATACCAAGAAAAATATAAAAAATCTCTCATAAATTTATCCTTTTTTTCAGATATGGCGATAAACCTGAGGATAGTCCATTTTTATGGAATCATATTCGGCAATATGTTGAGACTACTGCAAGAATATTCGATGGTGTTCGCCTCGATAATTGTCATTCGACACCATTGCACGTCAGTATAAATATTTTGACTTTAAATTGACCTCAATTCACTCATTTTTTTATTTTTTTTTTTACAGGTTGCCGAATATATGCTCGACTATGCCCGAAAAGTCAATCCCGAATTGTATGTGGTAGCAGAATTATTTACAAACTCTGATTTGACAGATAATATTTTTGTTAATCGATTAGGAATAACATCTTTGATTAGAGGTAAATTTTCCTCTTATATTTCGTTTTAAGTGGTAAGAAGTGAATAGGAAAATATTTATTCGTGTAGAGGCACAATCAGCATGGGATTCACATGAGCAAGGCCGTTTAGTATATCGATATGGCGGTGCACCTGTTGGTGCATTTTATAGTTCATCGAAACGGCCATTAGCACCAAATATTGCGCATGCTCTGTTCTTAGATCTAACCCATGATAATCCATCGCCAGTAGAAAAACGGTATTTACACCGCTAAAGTTTTTTTGTTGTTTACTATTGTCTATATTAAAATCACATTTAAATGGATTTTAGATCTGTTTTTGACCTACTACCAACAGCTGCCTTAGTATCAATGGCCTATTGTGCAATTGGCAGTAATAGAGGATACGATGAGCTAGTACCACATCATGTAAGACATTCTAAATTCATTTAAATGCCAAAACTAAAACAATCATTTATTATAGATTCATGTAGTTGACGAAGAACGACAATATCAAGAATGGAATAAAGGTGTTGATTCAAAGACTGGCATTATACCGGCCAGACGGGCACTGAATTTACTTCATGGTAAATTAACCGAAGAAGGATATGATCAGGTGTACGTCGATCAAATGGATACAAATGTTGTGGCAGTTACAAGACACTGTCCAAAAACCCATCAAAGTGTAATTCTAGTGGCTCACACTAGTTTTTCGAATCCTGCACCACATGCGGGTTCGACAATAATTCGACCATTACGTTTTGAAGGTAGTTTGGATGAAATTGTTTTGGAAGCAGAAATTTGTCACAAGTAAGTTTTTTTTATTAATGATTTCACTTGCTATTGGTCACATTTGAAGTTATATATATCAGGCACGGAGCGTACATTTGTTTCGAAGACTGAAGCACTTAAATTATCTATATTTGAAGAAAATGTCTGCAATGCAAGATTCTTTGGCACTTCGACATTGTGTTGTGCTTTAATACTATTTTAATCATATTGTTGGGTGAAAAATGGACACATTCGGACATGTTCATTCATAATTCTGCTCTCTCGCATTGCGCCTAAGTAATGTTGATTTTCTCTTTTAATCTTTTTACTTTTAAACATTTGAGAATGTAATGTAAAAATGGAGGTTCTTGAAATTTAAAAATTTAGATGCTTTACTTCCGTTGCATGTTTATACAATCCGTGACTGATATATGCGATTTGACTAAGTAATTTTTAAGAATTCTTATTGTTTTATAATCACAAATTCTCCAACAGCTCTGGAAAACCATTCGATCGTTATTACAATTATGTGAAAGACAATAAATACATCAATGGACTAACTGAGTATAAATTAAAAATTAGCGAACACATTTCGTTGGCCCAATCGAACATCTTCAAACGCGTTGTTAGCAAAGATAGCAATATAACTCAATTAGATTTTAAAAATCTCAAACCTGGATCGGTTGTAGCAGTAAAGTGAGTCATATAGAGATTTGTTTTCGAATTAATATTAATTTTCTACTTTAATTTTAATGTGCAGAGTATCGCTCCATCCACATGTTAATCCGCATATAACAACACTTCATGAGCTGATCGATTCATTCAATAATAAATCAGATAAAAAATATCTAGAACTATCCCAGATCATTTCGAAGTTGAATTTACTCGATTTGAATACAGCAATTTACCATTGTGACAATGAAGAACGTGATCAGGGTAAAGGAATCGGCACATACGATATTCCTGGCTATGGACCATTGGTTTATTGTGGTACGCAAGGATTTGTGTCATTGCTGGCCGATGTAGTTCCGACAAATGATTTAGGTCATCCGCTTTGTAATAATTTACGTGAAGGAGATTGGATGATTGGTAAATATACATATTTTGGTATTTCTGGATATGCTAGAAAAATTCTAATATAGATTCTTATAGATTATATTCACAATCGTCTATCGAAGTATCCAAATACAGTGGAGCTATCAAAATGGATTTATGAAAATACTCAATCTATGAAAGAAATACCAAGGTACTAGTTACATCTTTGAGTTACTTCCGTTAATTGTTTAATGGGTTTTTTTTTTAGATATTTAATACCAAGCTATTTTGATGTCATCCTCACCGGACTCCACGACATGCTTATAAATCAATGTTTTAATCTTATGCCAGAGTAAAGAAAAAAAAATTAAAAACATTTTAGCATGACCTGAGTTTTATAGAATTAATTTCAAATTTTCATATAGATTTATAAAAAATGGCTGCTCATTTACAAAATCGCTAGCCTTAGGTTCGGTACAATTTATGGCCATTTGTAATTCAGCCGATTTGCCAAAATTAAGTCCGGCCACCCGACCGCCCCAACCACTGTCCTTGAGATGTTCAACACTATCAGCAGGTTTGCCGCATTTTTCAACCGGCTATATGCGATGTTGGGGCCGCGATACATTCATTGCACTGCGAGGACTACTACTGTTAACCGGAAGATATGATGAAGCTCGTTATATTATACTTGGTTTTGGTTCGTGCCTAAGACATGGACTAATACCAAATTTATTGGATAACGGTATGAAGTCGAGATTTAATTGTCGTGATGCTGTCTGGTGGTGGATTTACAGTATTGAACAATATGTGACTGAAGTGCCAAAAGGCAAAAATATACTGAGCGAAAAAGTTTCAAGAATTTTCCCTCAAGATGATGTAGCGCCAATGAAAGCTGGAGAATGTGTAAGTTGCAGTCGGGCAGACCCCTTGCATTTTATTCAAAATAATCGAATTGAGAATCATTCCATGTCATTTTCTCTAAATCAAATCTTACACCGGAAACATTATTTTAGGATCAAAATCTATATGACGTCATACAAGAGGCGCTTACGATACATTTTCAAGGATTAGTGTATCGTGAACGGAATGCCGGTCGTGACATTGATGAGCACATGATCGAAAAGGGTTTTAACAATTTTATCGGCACAAATCCAAATACCGGTTTTGTATTTGGTGGCAACGATGCTAATTGTGGCACATGGATGGATAAAATGGGCTCATCCGATAAGGCTGGAAATAAAGGACGACCAACAACACCACGTGATGGATCTGCCGTTGAGTTAGTCGGTTTGCAAATGGCAGCGTTGCGTTTTATGCAACGTATGAGTGAACATCAGACGATTCCATACAATTCTGTTGAGCGAATTGGCAAAAATGGTTTGGAACAGAAAGGTGGTAGCAGAACGGTTTTTTTTATTTGAAAGAATAATTTTTTCAGGTGAAAAAACCATTTGGACATATGAACATTGGGCTGATTTGATAGCAGAAAATTTCGAAGATAATTTCTACGTAAATCATTTGGAAAAACTGGTCAACAAGCTGGGAATTTATAAAGATTCATTTGGCGCATCTCAGCCATGGACAGATTTTCAACTTCGTTGTAATTTTCCAATTGCTATGGTTGCGGTTTGTTACATAAAATATGATTTCGGAAGCTAATTTGACATTTATATTGCGTTACAATTTCAGGCACCCGAACTATTTAATCCGCAGCATGCGTGGAATGCATTGGAAATGGCTAAAAAATATATATTAGGTCCGCTCGGCATGAAAACGCTTGATCCGGATGATTGGGCGTATCGTGGATTTTATGATAATAGCAATGATTCAAATGATCCTTTAGTGGCACATGGAGCAAACTATCATCAGGGACCGGTAACTACAGAAATAATTACAAACCAATTCAAAATATTCTATTTGTACATATATTTTAGGAATGGATTTGGCCAATCGGATATTTCTTAAGAGCAAGACTTATTTTTGCTAATAAAACTGGACATTTAAAAGAAACCATTGCAGAAACATGGTCAGATTCTTTTCGTTTGATGGGGAATTTATTTTGAATTTAATTTTGAATTTGTACCGTAGGTCAATTTTAAGTGCTCATCTAAAAGAAATTGAAACATCCCATTGGCGTGGTTTACCAGAGTTAACAAATGAAAATGGATCGTTTTGTGTACATTCATGTAGAACACAAGCTTGGAGTATGTCTACAGTTCTCGAAGTAAACATTTTCTCTCTCTCTCTCTCTATATATATATATATATATAGGTTTAGGTTATATTATTTGTTAATTAATTTTTTCAGGTTTTGAACGATCTTAAGCAATTTGATTCTGTTAAACACTGAGGAAAAATCAGATCAAACAAATAGCTAATTACGGTAGGCGAATTAATTTCTTATAATAATTGTATAACAATTTACCCACCAGTACAGTACAACGTGTTTTTATATAATAATTCTGTTAATTAATGTATAGTATTTTTCAATACAGATGTTAATTTTGTTTATAACTTAATTTTTGTCTAGAATTGTTGTGTAGAATCTACATGTGAAATGTTACTTTGAAAATGAAGTAGATTAAAGCTACACGATTGACGGATCCGATAATATTGGAAGGTTTTTGTTGGTATATTTGTCACAAATTTTGTCTACCAATCGTTTAAATACCAAATTTTTCATCCGCCAATATTGATAGAAAATAAATTGGGAGAGCATTGGTAGATCGTCGTGGGCCAATGAAATTGGCGTGTTTTGTGATAAGATTTTCGCCAATCGTGTAAATCACCAATTTATCATTGGCGGACTGTTTGCCATTGAAAAATAATTGGTAGAAATTGGTAGATATTGGTAGATCGGCCAATACCGTCTAAACATAGCTTAAATAACTTTTTTTTTTGTACACTCACTATATATTCTTCATCAGGTCGTTAGGCCTAAAGTAAAAAACGTAAATTCAATTTTTTAATAATCGTCCTGTGCGTAAGAATCAGCTGAACGAATGATGCTTGCTTGATGCAGAGTGAGTAAAATCACATTTTCAAACACAAACAAAAATATCTGATTGATTAGTTCACTATATAACAATGATTGATTGATTTTTCTGCTTCCCACTTTTGTCGCAATATTTAAATACACCAAGACCTCGATTTGCGTTGTTAATTGGTTCCATAGACTAGACCATATCCTAGAACTTCTTTGAATGGGTCTCATCTTAATAAATAATATCAAGAAAATGGTGAAAATGAGCCAAATTGAAAGGCATAATGATTAAAATTAAAAAAAGTAATCTTTAACCCATTATCTGCTTTATTCTTATTCTCGGAGATAATTAATTCATTGTTACGCATAAACGACACAACTTCGAAATGACGCAAATCGAGATCTTAGTGTACTTTAATATAAAATCCAACAAAGTTTAGAGCATTGGGCAACCAACATCTTTAACCACTTGGAAGATTTATCAACGCCTCCAAATGGCTATAGCCGAACCTTCTGAGTGACCATAATATAAATAACAAATAGGGTGGTAACAAAACGGCACAACTGTGCTAATTGGTAGACCTGGGAAAGTCTCGCCAACCAATTAAAAAAATCCAACAAAACTTCATGAATCACTTGTTATCCACGAACAACAACAACACCGACAACAGCTCAACCTTGTAGGCAATGCATATAGGGAAGCATAAATTCTGTGGTCTTAAGTTAAAACGACTTAGGGGTAAATTAAGTTTTACATACAGCTGATTTAGAAAAATATTACCTTCAATTTCCGATTTTTTAAACTTTCGTATCACTTTTAGTTTTAGAAATATGGTCAAAAATGTAATTTTGG